>JAFVLL020003933.1:198216-260088 GCA_021397915.2 Tor tambroides
GTCTACCTGTCTGCTGAGCGCCCGCTCTCGCTCCAGCACTTCCTGTTTCTCCTGGGCCAGGTGATGCGAGTGAGCGCGCTCACACAGGATAGCCGTGTCTGTCTGTGCCAGCTCTGAGCTCAGCCGCAGCAGACGTCGCTCCATGCTGCTATTGGCTGTCCTCATCATCCCCTCCAGCCTCTTCTCCACTGACGCCACAGGAGCCGAGAGGGGTCCAGCTCCGGCCGGCGCGTCCCCAACGCTGAGGCTCCTCTCTGGGAGCGTGAGCTTTTGCTCTGCGGGCTGCTGCGATGGAGTTTGGTCAGCGCCGAATAAGAGCTTGTGCTCTCCTCTCGCAGTGGAGTTAGTATTCGTGCCTGCATCACGTACTTTATGCATGTCAGAATTGGAGGTTTTGCAGCTTTCCGTGCGCTCTGTGTTAGAGAGATCCCTCGTGGATAGGAGGCCGATGTCATGTTTAGTGTGGAACGGGTGGCTGTATTCTAGGTGAGCTCTGAGAGAAGAAAGACTGTGGAAACGTTCGTGCTCTCCACATCGAGGGCAGCGGAAAGGAAGCTGAGGAGGGGCTCCGGCTCCACACGCCTGCCCGTTCTTCACAAACAGCGCTGTGTTGCGTGTGCACACTTTCTGCTGCATGACACAGATAACCTAACAACAAAAATATTACATATTTAGCATCCCAGTTCTTGGATATAAAAATACCACATCGCAGAGATGCCCAAACCAGGGCACGCAGGCCAAAGTTGATGACCTTTGATTTGCCCCACCACAACACAAGAGGGGGGAAATCAAGGGGAAAACATGTCATTTTCATCATTTATCTTTTTGCTTCATCTTTTTTATTTTTGCTTTGAAATATAAAGAATATAAAAGGATTTGAATTTTAAGAAAATGACTATTTTAATGTAACAAAGTTGTAACAATGCAATAATAAAAATGTAATAATGCTACATTTATGTGTGGCCCTTAATCAAGCTTTGTAGTAAAATATTTGAGCAACCTCTGCAACCATAAACAGGAATCTACAGTACATTAGCAAACAAATATATCATTCAAACTGAATAATTAATGTATTTTTGGTCATTTTAGTGATCTGATGCATTTCAGTGCTGATAAAGTGTCTGCTTGACTGATTCCAAGTCAGTGCATATTGTTTGCATATAATGCAAATATTTGTAATGATTTTAAGTAAGATATAAAAGTTTTTTGTCAATGCACATTATTTGTATATAATACAAATAACTAATGATTTTTGAGTAATATTTTTTAATTATCTTGTCAATTCATATTATTTGCATATAATGCAAATATCTGTAATGATTTTGAGTACAATGTAAGTTTTTTGTCAATGCACATTATTTTCATATAAATGCACATATTTATTGCGATTTTTGAGTAACATGTTAAAAATTTACTTGTCAAGGTACATAGTTTGAATAAAATGCAAATATTTGTAATGATTTTTGAGAAATATGTAGAGTATTTTTTCTCAAGGCACATTATTTGCATATAATGCCAATATTCTTTGTGATTTTTGAGTAATATTGAAAAAAAAAATTACATTAAAAAATTCATATGTAATGTGTGAAACTTTTTATTTTTCATTAATGCCAGGATGGGTGAAGCTATCACCAACTGGTCAAGAGTTATCTGGTTAGCAAAGAGCTGTTAGCCCCTGTTGGTAAAATCTAAAAATATAAGTAAATAAAAAAAGAAGAGAAGAATTTAGCTTTCAATTTATAAGTAAATTATTTAAGACCTGTGTTCAGTATTAATTAAAGAGACGTTTATATGTTTTCTTCCTTTCACATTTTGGTCAACACACCTCTTGGGAGTCGGGACATGTCACAAAACGTCAACAAAAAAACAGATATATCTTTTTTCCTAGACAATACTGGTGGAAATATTCAACCGATTTTTGTAGCACATACTTTAGTGTATGTGCTTATACATAAATTGATTTAAAATGAACCTAAGCTGGCAAATATTTAATGGAGTAAATGTGTGACAATTTGCCCCGGACAGTATCAATATTATATTGGCCACTAGATATCGGCACAGGCCATTGAAAAACCCATATCGGTCGACAACTAGTCTGCAAACCTCGCCGTCTAACTGGCTATTTTAATCTAGCAAGCTTTCACAAGGCCTAACACTGACACAATGTATGAATGTATATTACTGAAATACAAAAAAAAGACAGCATGCCGATTGTGACAGAAAACTGACATCAACACTTAAGACTTAAGTCACGACTAGGCTGCGTAATAAACGGTATATTCATTCATAATAAAACAAGATTACTTCCATCCACTGATAACCACGAAATCACGACTATTTGAGTATGTTCTCTATTAACTTAAGCATATCGTTAATGTAAAGCTTTGGCAAATCGAATTCATGCACCTCAGTGGTGAGATCAAATGCATTTGTTTAAATGGTTCATATGCATAAATCAACCGACGATCGTGTCATCTCACATGACCCATAATTTTTTCTATATCTTCTAAAACGGTATGCAAATCATGCAAGCAGGCGATCTAACTGGCCAGAGTCTGAAATCAGACAGGTAGTCATCTGACATTTTCTATAACACCAAGCATGCAACCATACCTTAATGAACGAGCTCCAGTGGGATTGTGTATTGTAACCTTTAATCAAACTGTTGATCCTTCGGATTATCTGTTGCTTGATATTTCTGTCCCAGTGGTAACCCTCTCTGATTGAGATACAGTAAAACGATATCTAGGTGTATGAAGTCATCTGGGTACTAACGACGTTGTCAAGAATGAGCGTGACAGCAACGACGGAGGTGACATTGATTTCTTTTCATATGATGCTGAATGCAGTTTTCGTGTGCAAAATGCTTGTAAAATGGCATTGCATCATGTGTTAAATTACAATCGCTCTAAAAAGATCCAGAAGCCTCGCTCTCACTGAAAAGATTCGGTCAGAACATTGAGGATTCATTAGAATGCAGTGCGGCAGACCATCGGTTTAAACTATTTAAAGACAGACGGGGGAGATGAGCACAAAATCACAGTGATAACGCAAACCCACTTCATGAGAATTTGCATAAACATGCTTAAAACGTATTGGATACAAAAAATATTTTGAATTTGATTAGTACGTATTAATAAATTCAACGTATACATTCAAACCTATTTAGCTGTATCGCTGTTCCAACCTTTCCGAATTTAAAAATGGTTTCGCCCAACTGATGTGTAGGCAACGGAGCGCTTTGAAAGAAGTTGATTGGTGGATTGGCGGTTGTGTAATCCGTTGGTTTGTTGTGCGGAGAGGGGCTTGTCTTGAGGAAGAGGCCAGTATGGATCCGCCGCGGGATATTCGACATTTTAAACGAAATATCGCCACTCGGTCCACGGTATCGTCGTGTTCCTCTCTCGCTATGGAGATTAAGAGAAAGAAAATAAGAGAAAGCATGTTTTTTCAAAACGAGGTGAGTTTGTGTTGCTGAAGTTCACGTTTTGGTTTTTCATGTCTGGAATGTGGTTGTTATTATTCAAGACTAACCGGCTCATTAAATACTTTCTCAGGCCAAAGACAGACATATGAAGGGATGCACAAGTGTGAATGACACGCAGCAGATAATAGAAGACATGAGTTTGTTGTACATACGACAGATTTCTAAGAAACTAAAGGTAGTCTGTGTATGGGAGCGTGTGATCTTGTTTCAATGATGTTCTGTGTTCTGTTTTGAAATGCCCCAATGGGGCAAACAATTCATGATTCGGTGCAAATAAAAATAATCTTGGCGTATATAATTCTGAAACATCATCACACAGCTCTAAAATTGGGATTGCTTTTTAGAAAGTCTGAGTGTTTAGGTTGTTTTGTCTTTTTTTTTTTTTTGTCCGACTCCTCTTCACCACCCACTCTTGTGAACGAATCGATTCATGTGAATCGGACTATTTCCCAATAAATCCAAGTAGTCTGCTGAACCGATTCACAGAACCGATTCTTTCACGATTCGGACTGAATCTTTGCAAACAGTTCTCGCATCTGACTCATTTAAACGATAACCCAAAGTCTGAATCGTCTGGAGCCAAATCTATTCTAAGTAACTACTTGTTTTCTTTTTATTAAAAAAATGACCCTCTAAGACTAGCGAACTTTTTCTATTCGGTCTACTTGTTTTCTTTCTTTATTTTAAAAAATATTTCCCTCTAACACTAACTTTGCGTTCTCTACGTTATTCTTTTTCTTTGCTATCTACTTGTTTTCTTTTTATTTATTATTTAAAAAAAAAAAAAATTCGTGTACTGCGTTGGAGTCAAACTAACCGAAACTTGTCACAGCACTTACATATTTTTTTGCTCTTTTGTTGGTTTTTATTGCTTCTGTTGTCCTCATTTATAAAATGAATGCTAAATGATTAAATGTAAATGTAATACACCAGGGTCCACTTGATTGTGGATGGACAAAAGAATCACTGAATCGAAGTTTTAAAACAATCTGTTCAAAAGAACCGATTCGCAGAAATGAGTCAGACTTCCATTACTTCCCCTCACTTTCATCAATCCATGCGTCGTTGTCGGTTATCAGAGACACGCTTTTCCTTTTATATAATAAGAGCTTAGAGGAGGGTGAGCTCCTCTACTCTTCCATCTGTTTTGATGTTACTCCATTGCATCATTTTCATTTCTTCAGTGTCCAGTGGTGCCCAATACCCATATCTCATCTCTTCATGTATCAGTATGCACCTGCTTCAGGAATTGTTGTAGAATAGATTGTTTGATAGAGTTGTTCTCTCCCAGTATGTTCTTCCTCTAGTCTTTATACCCAGAACTGTGTTTTGAGAGCACTTGTCCATAAAGCTACTTCATTTCGCCTGACTGATGGATTGTATCCTTTCAATAGGACCGTGATATTCAGGAGAAGTTGGAGTTTGAGATGCGGATGAGAGCCGGGGCTTACAAGCTTCTGGTTGCCAGCACTAAAAAAGAGCAGGTGTTGGATGCTTCCAGGAGCCTGTTAACCTGTAATTCCCGAATTAAAGCCTACATGAGTGAAGCCCAGAGGAGGAAGGAGCAGCAGGACATCAGAAGGTTAGAGCAGCAGTTGTTTTGCCAGCTGTTTTATCAGACATGCATATAAGAAATAAATGGTCATTAAAATTCTTGTTTCCTTTATTTTAGGTTCGCAGACTCTCTGGACCAAATCCCTTGTAAGGGAAAGGTAGCCATATCTGGTAAGTTAACAACTTTTCTCTTTATATAACTGTGTTAATTTTGTATTAGTATTAGTTTGTCTTTGGTTCATGTATTTTTCTTTTGCTTATCCAGGCCTACGAATTCCATTGTTTTGGAAAGATACAGAACATTTTAACAGCAAAGGGAGTAAGTGCCAGTTTTATATTGTAATTATTATAAAAAATATCATATCCTTGCTAATGTTATGGATAAGTGGTGCCTGTTTTGACTTTTATTAATTGTAATAAATGTATGGTTTTGCTTGCACACTACCATTCAAAAGTTTTAAGAAGGTAATAACTTTATCAAGTAACAGGGCTTTTTATTGATCAAAAATGACAGTAAAGACATTTTATAATGTTACAAACACTTTCTATATTAAATAAATGCTGCTCTATTCATCAAAGAATCTTGAAAAAAATTGATCACTGTTTCCTCAAAAATACTAAGCAGCTGTTTTCAAAATTGATGAGATGTTTCTTGAGCACTGAATTAGCATATTAAAACTATTTCTGAAGCAATATGTGACAATGAAGACTGCAAAAATTAAGCGTTTATATATTAAAATGGAAACCAGGCATTTTAAATTGTATTATGTATATGTAAATATGTTCATATAGCCGTTTATGCTGATGTTGTGTGTATCTGAACCCAACAGACGTGCAGCGGGTGGCAGTTTTCTGTTTGATAAAGATTGGCTCAGAGATTTTTGACACTGAAATGGTGATTGCAGATCCCTCGATGACTGATATTTGCTTTGAAGGTGTCAAAATTTTGTAAGTTCTCAGCTTTCCCTATTTCTCTCTGCAAATCTATAGTTATTTGAAAACTATATCAAGCTTGAATGGCCTGAATGTTGAATGGTCTCTGTTGAGTTCTGAGCTCAGTTTCAATATTTTCAACAGCTCTGAAGCGAAGCCGGAGTTTGAACTGACATTTGAGCTGTATAGCTGTGGACTGGAGGAGGAGACGACAACCTTTGTCAACACTCCAAAAAAACTAGCCAGGAAGCTCCGCTCCTCTTTTGGCAGATCCTCAGGCAGGAAACACTGCCCTCTTCTGGATGGAGATCCAGACACTTTCCTCCAGTCCAACCCAATACCACTGTATGCAAGGATGGATATTATGTTCATTACCTTTAAAGTATTTTTTGTTAAATTAATAATATTAGTAAAATGTCTGTAATATCGGTTTCTTTTTTTGTGACAGAGGTGCTCGATACTCATTGTTGGCGTACACCACATTGGGTTTGGAGCAGGCAGAGGGGTCTTTCCAGTCTCATTCCCTTATAATCCTGCAAAATGGTAAGCGCAAACAAGCCACATTTTAATAATTGACTTGCATAGTGGTTCTGATTGATTTTCTGCCATTGGTCTGTCAGTGGAGGCTTCGTCATGGCTGCCGTTATATGGTAACTTGTGCTGTAAGCTGGTGGCACAACCTGACTGCATGACACAAGACATGATGAGCGGATACCTGAGCCAACAGGTAAGACAGGAACTTGTTTTTCTAGGAAGAATATATGCCACAACAATTCAAGCTAACATATCTAAATAAAATGAAATTTGTAAGATCAGCGTTTTGATTTTCCACTTAGCAAAGCATTGAGGGTTTGCAGCGCCGTTGTAAGCTATACTGTGTGCTGAAGGCCGGACAGATTTCATGCTATTATTCACCTGAAGAAATCCAAGCAAAAGTGGAGCCCAGCCTCATTATTCCCATAAATAAGGTAAGAAACATTTTTAAAATGGCTTTTTTTTTTTTCCTTCTTCTTATTTCACAATGCATTTTTCTTGTCTAAGATCAAGTGTGCTATTATGTTTGAATTTAAAATCAAAATAAAGCCTTTTTGTAAAAAAAAAAAAAAAAAAAAAGGTCTCATGCATGATTCATTAGTGTACTTTATTCAAAAAGAACAAGATGTTTGTCTATGAACCAGTGTTGTTATTAACTAAAACTATTAAAACAATTTTTTTTAATTATTACATTTTAAAAAATCTTTAACAATAATTAGAAATATTGTCTTGGCATCTAACTAAAATAAAATAATTTGAAGTGCTACAATGACTAAAATAAAAATAAATTGAAGCTATATAGAAATATAAAATAAATGAATGGTAAAAGCACATGAAACAATTACTAAAATGAAAATAAAAACAGAAAATATGAAAGCTAATTCAAAATGTTAATAAACACTATAAGAGTATATAAATAATACTAAAATAGCTCTGCTTCACCAATATTACTATTCTGGCCTGAAACCAAAAACGAGTAACCATAGGTTGTTATGACCAATAATGGCAGAATCAGATATTAAATTATATTGGCTATAAATTTAAAATGAGCATATTAAAGTAAATTGTTTTAGATACTAAAAGTGAATTTTGGCATCACACCACTGTAATATATGAAAAATGGACATTAAACTTTTAGATTTGCTAAAGATCTTCCAGTGTTATTAAACTTTTGTAAAATAAGCCTTCAGTCACAACAAGAGTAATCTAAATGTAAAAATAGGGAAAATGAGCAAGCACAATTACCTATGCAATATGGCCTGATTTAATTTAAAAAAAAATTAATATCAGTCAATAACTCTTATAATAATCTGCTATATGCCCATTACTTTAGACTGCTATTTAGGGCTGCAACAACTAATCGATAAAATCGATTATTATCGATTATGAAAATCATCGACAACGATTCTCATTATCGATTAGTTGGGTCTGCCCACAGTGCACGTCCAACTTCAGCCAGTTGCGTCAAATTACAGCACTGAATAACGCATTTCTATGGACAAAATGCATCTAAAAATAGTGGAGGAAACGGAATGAGATGCTGCGGGAGAAGTACGTGATCCAAGCTGCCCAAAACATGAGAATTCTTTATTTTAAGCTTTAAGTTAATGCATTAGCGTAATGGCTTTCCCTGTCAGGCGCTTTGACAGATGCGTGTGCGTCCTCAGCGCAAAAAATTTCAGTTTACGGTCATATCCTTATCTATAAATGTCACAAATTCACGCGAGCATTTCCATTTTTGCATAAAGGTCCGTCCTGATAGTCTGTGTTAAGTTTAAATCTTTACTGAATGAGCGCCGGCGCGGCGGGCGCGTGCACGCGCGTCAGACAGACGGAACACAGAGAGGGAGACAATTGAGAGGCTATTATTCAGCGCAAAAATATCCATTGTGCTGAAATATCTGTTGTTGAAAGTTAAATTAAGGTTTAAAAGTCAACATGCAGTGCGGTTATTTTATGAGCGTAGGAACTTTAAAGGGATAACAGCGTGTAATTATCTGAATATAAATATATAAATATCGCTTCATAGCTGCCTTATTACATAAAGAAATGACAGTAACTGTCTAAAAGACATGACTGTGATCAAAGTGAACACGTGTTCCTGCAGAACATTCCTCTCACACTGAGTTTGTGTTTTTATTCGTCTTTATTATCTTTATTATTATTTTAATTTGTAAGAGATTGTAGAGATTTAAACTATATTCATATACAATGCTTAACAAATTTATTAAAACAAATTATGTAAGGTTTGTGCCACTGCTGCTCTAAACTAACAGTATTAGTGATTACCAAAGTCATTTTTTAGCTTTCTGTATTGGTTAGTCCGTCAATATGCGTAAGCTCTTTATTAACAGTAGTCGGCTATTTCTAATGCTATATTATAATTATTGCTGTTATCTTTGAAAGAAGGGTAGAGCGCTTTATAGTGTTTTTTTTTTTTCAGATATCCAATAACAGTCAAAAAGTACGTAAACAATGCCAGCAAGAATGCAAGCTGTAATGAGCTACCATTTTTGTTATGATATGAATAAATAGGCCTACTATTTAGTTGTTTCAGTTTGTTATTTGCCCAATAAATGACAATAAAATTTTTAGATTTAAACCATTTTTTGACAGATTCCTAAAATATTTGTTTTCTCTTTATTATGATAGGTGGTCTAATAAATTAAGCACTGTATTAGCATTCAGTTGGCAAGTTTGTTTGAAGGACATTGGGCAGAATGTGGCACAGTGTTTTTTGTCAACAAAATAGAAAAAAAAAAGAGATTATTTTTTTTATCCGATTAATCGAAAAAATAATCGGCCAACTAATCGATTATCAAAATAATCGTTAGTTGCAGCCCTACTGCTATTGTGGTAATGCAGTAAACATTAAAACCCCGTTCACACCAGAACGATAACTATAAAGATAACGATATTACCGTCCACACCAGCGGACGATATCGTCTGTTTATTCTGAGCACACGCTCATCTGCCGCTTTAAATTCTCAAGCTTGTGATAGTAGGATGGATTCTGATTGGGTGTCAATGATTTTATCATTCATCAGCTGGAAAAAAAATCGCTCTGTAAGTGATTCCAATGATATCGTTTCTCTGTGCCTTTATCGTTATAGCTGTGGTGTGAACTCTGCTATTCTTTAATATTGAGAACGCTTTTTAGAACTATATCTTTATTGTCCTTGGTGTGAACGGGCCTTAAAGGTCATGGGAATAATAGCAACAGACAAAGCTTTACCACTTGGGATACATTGCTACATGATTCATTAGATAGGAGAACCATTATAAAATATGTAGTACAGAGTTTGTGTGTGTTCATGCAGGACACCCGTATTCGTGTGGTAGGAAAGGACCACCAGAGGACTGGCACTAGACTCAACCTGATAAACCCGAGAAACGGAGACTCTGCCAGTCATGTGTTCATTACTGAAACCCCTGATGTTCTGCAGGAGTGGCTGGACGCCCTCTGGCAGCACATTTATGACCAGAGTAAGTTCACCTGACATCTGTCGGAAATCTTTTGTTGCTACTAAACTGTATGTCTAAACAATTAATATGAACTTATTCTTTAGGTCAGTGGCAACACACATGTGACAAGCTTATGGAAATTGAGGTTTTGTCACCACGGAAACCCCCGCTCTTTCTCACCAAGCAAGCTGACTCTGTTTATAATGATCTGAGTGAGTGATGAAGGATATATTTATCATTGATTTGACAGAATTGGGAGGAGTTCTAGTCCAGCTTCCTATCATTTCTGTTAATTGCTTGTTTAAAAATGTATTCTTTTCAGGCATCGGGTCCCCTGGGAAATTTGAGAGCTTGACTGACATAATTCACAATAAGATAGAGGAAACTGATGGGCGCTTTCTCATTGGTCAGGAGGAGGACACAGAGCCTCCTCACTGGGCAGCACTGTTTGAAGGATCCCTGCCAATGGTGGTACAAAAAACAGTTCTGTCACCAGGTAAAGAAACCAATCAGTCTATTTCAAGTCCTGTCACGGCCAGCAAAAAGAAAAGGAGAGCACCTCCACCCCCTCCTGATAAATTACCGTTTGTTCAGCCTACCGGCGTATTTTCCAATCAGGAGAAAGAGAACTGTAAGGGGGCGAGGCCTCGAACGGGGCGACCCTCGCTCGATGCTAAATTCTCTGCAATCATTCAGCAGTTGCAGAAGAGCCACACATCCACTCGCAAAAACGCACCCCTTGGACAGATCGAGCCCTGTCAGCACCCTTGCGTTCCTCAGAAAAGAGATGACGAGTCAGATATACCTGAAAATCCTGGGAAAGAGTACAGTCAGGCCCCTCAGCCACCTGTGCCGGCCCCCAGGAACAAACTGAGGATGTCATTCAGAGAGAAGATGAACCCAAAAGCCTGGTGAATTAATGAGGCGCGAGACATCTCTTTGATTAATGATCTGCTATGGAAAGATGAAATGTCCTTGGATTCATAAGGAGATAAACTCCCTCTTGTCCTTTCATTGATCATATCAAGGGGCCAAGAGAATGTGGACGAGAGTGCTGGGAGTGAATGTATAAATGGCCTTCCTTGTTTGTTCTAGCTTGAACAAACACCCAGAATCAGACAATTTGCTACTTTTTGTAAAGTCTTACTATTTGAATTGAGTTTTTAAAATAACAGTTTTCATTTTCATGACTCCATGATGACCCAGTTCATTTCAATCTTGATTTACTGTTAAAGTCACTTGAATATCATGTCTTATAAAGCTAGTTGTCTGTAATAACCACTCATGATGTAACCACTACAAACAAGCACTTTTGGCCGGCAGCTGCTGCATCATTTTAGTATGCGTTTTTATTTTTACCTTTATATGACTGATAATGTCAAAATTTGTGTCTGTAGTATGAAAACAGGTGCATGTTTTCTAGTTTTCCTTAAAATATCAGTAGGTGAAGGAAGATGCATCAGGAACTGGATAATTGTTTTTGTTTTTTTGTTTTTATACAGTTAAAACCTCTAAACAGGTAAATAACATTTTAACTTTTATTTTTCATGTTAGATACTAAGGGTTTAATCTTCATACTGTTGTACTGGATCAAGAAGTTAAAATAGTAATTTTTTTTTTTTTATACAAGGTCTGAACACTATGAAACAGTACGTAGGGTACAGTGTGTATGAAAATGTCTTGTTGGGCAAATTTACGATTTGTTTACTATCATTGTTTCATTTATGTACACTTCTGAATGTTTAAGTGCAATACATGTTGTTTGGAACTTTTCTATTTCAGTTGTTGTAGAGTAATTCACTCTTTATCAACAAGTTTTCTTTGGGCATTAATCTAGGAAAAGATATTTGTAGTAATTTTGCTAAAATGAAATGGAACAACATTAAAAAAGTTGTACTAAACTGGTTTATTCTGATGTCCTTATTCAATACAGATAAGGCCTTTTGTTACTGTAGTATTTTAAATATTTCAGAATGGAAGAAAAAAACTTGTGCAATCATTGTTTAATTTCCACCGCAAAAACACTGTTCTCTCAACAGTAAATCTGCTTTTCTTCCCAAATTATTTGGGTAACATCAACCAGGCCTGTGTTAATGACCTAAAAAGCAACTTAAAATATAGGTAACATGCTTTAATACCAAGTATCATTACTTTTTATTTTTATATAACTCCTAGACATTTTACAATATCAGTTTCTTCTACTCATTTATCAGTAAACTCGCCTGTGGTTCTGGCCAGCACCATTTTTTTTAGATGACTGCTGCAAGGTCCCGTAAATCTGTTGTTCCAAATTGTGCTCCAACTCCTGCCAATGCTTTTCCTCAAGAACCTGCTGCTTGTATCATTTAAAGGCAAAATGTAACACAATATTAAACATCTGAAGTGTTATTGAGCAAAATTTGTGACATATGGAGTGTGTTCTAGTCTATTCTCACTTTTTTGTTGAGGGTGGTCTTCACTGTGAGTGGAAGCACCTGCTCATTTTTCTTCATACTGTTTTTTTCTGTCTTTCTCTTTTGTCTTTCCTGTTGTTTCTGCTCCAGTGTCTTCTGTAGGGCCAGCACTCTCTCATCTCTACTGACAGCCTCCCACAGTTCATTTCTCATCCTTTTCTCTTCTTGACTATGAAACAAAACAGAAATCAGTCAGCCCTTTTTTTTCTTTTCTTTTTTTTTAAACACATATTTAACTCTGAGACCACAAGTGAAAATACTTGGCATTTTTCTAATTTAATTCAATTTTTTTCATTGTATAGCAGCCTAATAATAAAAAAGTTGAAAAAGTTGGTGAAAAGTTAGATTGAAGAATTAATGTGAAGTTCAGAACCAGATCTTTAAAAGGGCAAAGGACCCAATACAGAGCCTTGTGGCATACCATACTTTACCACTGTAAGATCAGATGTCTGTTCCTTTACCCAAACAAAGTCATAGTGATCTAAGAGGGAGGATTTGAGCCAGGCTAGTGCCTGTCCATAAATGTAATCATCTGTCTTGTCTTTTTTCCCCAGGTTTAAATAGAAAAACAAATGTTTTCAATGTCCACATTTTCTTTCGGACCCAACTTTATCTTGATGCAGGAACAGGTGTGGTAGGGCCAGTATGTTACCTGTGCAAAGCAGCCTGTTCTGCTAGACTTGTGTGTAGAGCGATATTGTCCAGCTGTTCTAGCAGTAGCTGCTCTTTGAGCTGTTTCTCCTGAAAGATGCGCTGTCTTCTGTCCTCCAGCTCACACTGCTCTGACTCTCTCAGGAGTGCCAAACGCTCCCGCAGCTCCACCAGAGACATCTCACACAGCAAATCGTGACCCGCAGTCTGAGTTTTTAAAGATCATGAAACGTAAATTGTGTCCATTGCATCAAAATCACTGACTTGTAGTGTATATAATTAATTTTTAGGTAAATTTAAGAAGATAATTAACTAACCTCAGTGTCATCCACAAACTTTTGTCTGACCTGAGGTACTGACTCAAAAGCACGAATCTGACGGATAAGCTCCATCTTCCTGCTTAGCTCAGCCTGGGCTTCCTCCAGAGCCTGGCTGAGGAGTTCCCTCCTGTGCTCTGAGACCTCCTTAACTGTTTTGAAACAACGTAGTGTGTATTTATTATAATTTAATGCTTTGCGAAAATGTTATGCTATACGTATAACACTTTTTGTACCTATTCGTTGTTTAATTTCTTGCAGCTTAGCTTTGGCAGCATTGGAGTTCTTGTGACCATCAGCCACTTGTTGGACCAGCTCTCTCATTTCCTTCTCCTCCTTCAGACGGTTCTCTGCATACTTGCGCATGAGCTCAGCAGCCTGAATCACACATTTAATCATCATAAACATAATACAGACTGAGTCATGTATTGCTGTAAACACTGATGTTTATTATGATATCACCTCCTCTTTAGTCTGCTGAGCTTTACAGTGGTTATGCTCCAAGACACGTTCTCATGCAAGAACTGCCTCCTCATGGCTGATCCGTCCCTCCAGTCTTCGGCGCTCCAGCTCAGCTAGTTCTTCCTGCAGATCCTTCTCCTTCATCTCCTTCTGCCACTGCAGGAACGCAGATGGCTCATTTGCACCCTGCGATAATCGCTCTAATCTGAACACCCAAATACATATACATTAGAACACACAAGGATTTTTCCTACACTGTGGCATGAATGTTGTGGAAAATGCTCTATGACTTTTATGATTGACCTTGAAAGGTTAGCTCACCCCCAAAATTTATGATCTCACATTTATTTAATGATTTTCTAAGTAACCCTAGAAGAACCATAAATGTAGTCCACACAACTCAAGAAACAATGGCCTATTGCAATATTGTTGTCAGACCAGGTGTCTTAGTATGATGTTCCCATGTGCCTTATTTAAATATATGTAAATGAAATTTGAGATTTTTTCTGACTTCAGTTTGTTTCTCGCAAAATCTGATCTTTAGAAGGGCAAAGGACCTAACTTTGAGCCTTGTGGTACACCTTAGATTACTACTATAAGATTAGATTTTTGTTCCCTTACCCAAACAAAGTTGTACTGATCTGAGAGGATCTGTACCAGCAAGGAAGCCCCTATTGTACAAATGAGCCAATGCCATATATTTATTTGATTAGTCACATAGAAATAGTGCAAAATATTAACTATATACTAGACAGTTTATGGTGCTTCTTGCCTTTTTTAATGTCTCCTTTTGTGTTTCATGGAAAAAATAAGTTTTGTAAATATGTGAGTAAATGATGGCAGATTTTTTGGGGGGTTATTTCTTTAATATGCTATTATCTACTTCTCAGTGCTTTGGAATAATGATGAATAATTTGAGATAATTAGTCTAAATAATTTGGAATTCATTTGAGTAACTGCACAGAGAAAAATAACAAAATCTGATTCTCATTGAAGAGTGTGACTCTACCTTTGTAACTCTTCTTCCAGTTGATGATTATATAAAGCTCCCTCTCGCAGTATGGCTGTTGTGTTCAGTCTGACAGGTAAGCTGTTTATCTGTGCCGTCATAAACAGACACGTTCACACACTTAACAGCACAAAGATCCTCAGTAGTAGAAAATAGGTTCAAAAGCACACGGTGTATGTGTCAAGAAACTTTTATCAATGCATGTTTTATCTAGTCCAAATTATCTTTTGGGTGGCAGGGCTTCCAGAAGTATAAAGCTTGTCAAATTGGAGTTCAGCATCATGGCTTTGAAGAATCTGCGATATCACATTCTGTTTATCAGGAAATATAAACATTTATAGCTTTTGAATTCTGTGATGCTAAAGCATTGAAGAAAAACCATAGCTCAATTCAGTTGTGCTGTAAGACACTAAGTTGAGTTTTCTCAGACTTCTGCAGATTTGCACATCTGAACTGCTGAGAGTTTGCTTCATTTAGGATTTGCTATGGAGAAAGTAAAAAACATGAGGTAAGGTCTGAAAGCAAATTAATGTAATAACGCCGACAAAACTAAAAGCAATTTGCTTCCCAGTATCTCTCTGATTGGGCTTACTAAAGCTTTCTGTCTGTTCCTCTGCTTCATATCATCCAGAATCTCTGGTTCCTTTGGAGATCTGTGAGTTGTGGTTGGTACCTGAGGAAGGAGGCAAGCAAATGCTACAATCAACATAATTTTAGCATCTAAGTGAACAATGTCATAATGCAGAGGTTCTCAGCTTTTTTGACTCAAAGGCTCATATTTCTGCTGTAATTATGACAAAGCTATATATTACATTTATGAACCATTATTTATTTTGTGACTCATAAATTAAATACTCCATTATTTCAAGTATTTATATACTTGCCGGCTTGGGCTTGTCCTGCTGTGGAATGACTTCAGCAGCAGGGAGTGGTCGAGCTTTGGGCTGGGTCAGATCAAATTCCCTGGGTTTAGTGTTTTTCCTGGGAGATTTTTTTGGCAGATTTCCTCTGCCCATTTTTTTGGCAAGCTGATCCAACAGCACCTCGATCTCATTGCACCATCTGATAATAAGAATAAGGACATCAGCACAATGCTTGCTAACAGCTATTAATAAATAACAGAAATAAAAGTGCAAAAGCTTGTTTAGAGCAAGATCTATTTGTTACATGTTCTGGCATCAGGAAACAATGAGCCACACCCTTTACTCTTACCTCATACTCTCATTAACAACTGAGTGATTCCTAAAAACATCCACCTAATTAATATACCTAATTCAACTGATGACATACAGTCACTCATAAATAATTTGGGATATGTATTTATTTTTTTCATAGTGTGATTTAATGCAATACCAGCTTCTAAGGTAACATCACCTAAAGATATAAAGTGTGCATCACACTGTCAACTAATGTGATATACAGCATCAATAAACACTCTTTCTTGTTTACTATTATTTTTTACCTCAGCAAAGGGGTGATCCAGTTATTATCTACAACAACAGCATCATAGATGTGACTCCATTCCCTCTGTATGTGTGTTGTGAGGTTGCTGATATTAAAGAAAAAGCTCAGGAACTGAGATACCGAACAGAAAGCAAAGAATGAGTAAATGTATAATACAATGCTGAAATATCAGTACTTTATATTCAGTTACTATTCAAGTTCACTGTAAATTACATTTTCATTCTGTTTTTCTATATTAATATTATTTGATGGTCCATAATAATAAACTGGCCCATAAAATAGTGCACATAAAGGATTTATGTGTATAGTACATGTGTTTTGCTTACTTTGTGCATTTTTGAGATGTCTAGAGACTTGATAATTATACTGAAATGATCCAGGCCAAGATCATCAAGACAGAACATGGCGAGATAACAGACAACTGAGAAAACCATACACAAGATAAAATTGGATCTGTTACCTTTCTGAAGGCCTGAATCTAATTTAACTTCATAACAAAAAGAAACAGTAGTTGGGTTATAGTATAGCCTATAGTATATTACCATCAGTAGTTCGAGGGGAAAAAATATATATATTTGTAATACATTAACAAAATATATTTACCAATGAACAAGTTTCGATCCACTCTGAATAGTTTCTTTCCATGGTGATTGTAAAAGATGTTGACCACAACATCCAAAAGTTTTTTGTGCATGATACATCCATACAACGTATCAATTATAAACTTGTGGTCAGAAGAGGAGAGATTCTAAAAGACAGAAGACGTGAGATTATGATTTATATTCATCTCTAGTGAAGAACAGTGTTGTGTAAGTTACTCTAAAAAAGTAATTAATTAGCTACTAATTACATCTTCATGTACTACCGTAATTACCAACTATTACTGTTCTACTCTCTCTATTGCATTACTTAGTTAATCACTTTCTAATTCCCATATAAACCCCAACCAGCTCAACAATACAAGAATGAAACTGCTCTCAAATAAAAAATAAAAATAAAATGGCATAAATTAATCTTAAACTGACCAAAGTTCTTAAAGGGAGAATGATACATTAAAAACATAAATTTTAACATTAACTGATGTTAAATCCACTATTGTTTTATATAGAATTGTTCTATTGTCAATACAGTATTTAATGCAATTACATCAGAAGTAACTGCAATTAAATGACATTACAATTAAGACTAATCCCTTCGTTTACTTTTTCAAGGGAAAAGTAATTTTAAAGTACTTTCAGAAAGTTAAAAAAATTACAATAATTAATAACTTAATAATGCATAACGATCACTATGGACAATATGCACATGGAGGAGAATAGGCCTGTGTTAGAAAAGAATACCTTAAGATCCTTGGCAGTCTCCTCTGTAAAACTGTCAGTGCATTGTTTGTCTTCTTGAAACTCGTCCAGGAGCCTTGTGACCTCGTTGACAAGTTCTTTGTAGTTCATCCTCACTGGATTTCTCAGCCAAATTAAATATACTTTCGGATCAATAGACAGCGGTCCGATAATGTGGATATTTTTAACTTAGCTTTTCTGATCCTGAGCACTTTAATAAAAATGATCAGTGTGTTAAAAAAAGAGTTCTTAAATTTAGTCTTGAACAGGTTTTCATATAAGATACTGTCCTATGAAAAACATCCATCCGGCAGCAGCTGGTGTTTTGTTGTTGCCTGGAAACAGCAAGGCGGTCCGACCTGAGAGGAAACGTCAGTAGCCTAGTACAGTTAGTGCTATTCTCTTTGTTCTCTTTTGTCCAAAAAATAAACATTTAATAAAAAAAAAAAAATAATATCAATGATAATAAAAATAAATTTAAATAGCATTTCAGTAACGTGAAGCTCTTTATAAATAAATAAATGTGTAGAATTGTGTACAAAATAATAAAAAGAATTATGTGAAGACAGGATGCAAGTATTATTTTTCCATTATGTGTTTATTTATATATATAAAAAAGGATTGATAAAAACAAATATAGGCTACTAAATCATTTGGAAATTAAAAAAAAAAAAAAAAAAGTGTTTGGCAACCTCAGTGTAATCAGTCAAGCAGCGCAACTTCCGTAGTCAGACTGAGCGCTAGCTCAATAGCTTAGTCATGAGCAGCCCGTGTGTTTGGGGACAAAGACAACCGCTCGACTGCTGGAAATAAGGGCAGAGTCCGAGCCCGTGATTAACTAATAGTGGATTAACACTGCCTGTGTCTGTTTTTTGGCCTCTACTTAACACTGTCAACGCGGCTTTGTAAAAGAGCAGGCGCTAGCTTAGCGCGCTAGCTGTGTGTTTGTGTGCGGGTTTAAAGGTCCGGTTCGGGTTTGGTAAGGAGCTGTCGCTAAACTGGCGAGGTGACCAATGATGAATCGGTTCCGAAAGTGGCTTTATAAGCCAAAGGTAAGCTTGCCATTAGTTCAGTTTTAAGAAATACCCATCACATAGCTTTATTGTTAAGAGTAACGTTATGTGTTTCAAAACCTAGCGAGCTGTCTAGTTAGACAGCATTTGGGACATCATATGATGTGGGCAGCCTACCTACACAGCATTTTGGGCCGTCGTATAATAATACAAGCTCTCTAACAGCTATTTTGGCATCACATGATGCGAGCTGCCTACCTAGACAGCATTTTTAGCGTCATACAATGTGACCTGCCTACCTTGACTGCAATTTTGGACATCATATGCCAACATATCTGTCTAGGTAGTATCTTCGCTACGTTTTGAAACGCACCCCTTTACTTTTCATTCAGTTGAATTTGTCCCTTTAGAATGAATGGGCTTGTTCACAGCTGTGTGGTATGCTGGCAGCTATTTAATTATATTCTTTGTTAAAATATGCAGTATGTAAACATATATTAATATATTTAGATTGCCTCAGATATATTTCTGTACATTGGCTCTTCTCAGCTGTGTTTGGTTTTTGATGAGGTTTAATGGGCCTTTGTGGGGCCCAAAACTTTCTTGCTGTCAGCAGTTTGTATTTTACACACCTAAAGCCACATTTCACTATAGCTAACACTGTGTTCTTGCAATCCACACTTTGGGGAACTGATGCAATTGTATTTTGTGACTGTTTTGTTGTCAACTGATGTTAAATGCGTTAAAGACATTCTGTGAGAAATTAAGGTCACTTTTCAGTCCATTTTTGGTAATGTGTCTAACAGGATGTTAGAGCAGAAAAGTGTTTTGTTGAAATTAAATCCAAGGTATCCCTTGAGGTATATACTCATTGTTGACAAAGTAGCCTTGCCCCATGGGTGCAGTTCTACCTCGATGACTGTGACTCACTTGGATACATTCTTCACAAACATGCCTGATGTTGTTGTCAGGAATTAACTGCAGTGTCAGGCACTCACTGAAATGAACAGGTTTTTGCAAAATTAGAAAATATTGGTCTTTGATAAAATATACAAGATGTTTGGTTGAGGCTTAGAAAAGTATAGTGCATTACTTGACACAGGTCCTCATTATCAGTGTTGCCTTAATTTTACAACTGTACTGTAGCTATAAACCTTTAGGCGGGCATCATTTTCATCACTTTGAAGTCTGTTAATGTACACAACCCAAACAGTCGCCCAAAGCGAAACAGTATTGATTGCTTATTTTTTGTATAGGGCAAGTAGTTTCCAGTGCAACAGAAATATTTTGTTCCACATGTGTTCTGTGGTGATTTTGATGATTTCTACTGTGTGGGAATCATAGGGCTGACCCGTTCAAATCAGCTTATACTCAGCTCTGGTCCATGTCCCAGCCACGTGCCACTTCCAGGCAAAATCATGTGCAGATTATAAACGGCCACAGTCCAGAAAACAGGCTCCCAAACTGGAAACACTCCAAATACTATATCACAATGTGCAGATAACACTTGACTATAGTTAGGCTTCATTTATTAGACAGTGTTGTTTGCTAAGGCAAACTCGGCCCTTATTTTTCTTTATGTTTAGGGTTAGGGGATTGAACAAAACTTTGGTGTGCTTAGTGGAAAACAATATAAGAACAAATCCTAGACTTGACAGACACCTGGGCTATATTTAAGAATCAAAATATCACAGAGACTTGGACTGTTGACTAGCAACACATTAAAACACTCAGAACACTTTAGTAACCACATGGCAATGCACTGGTTATTACCCACAGCACCCTAGCATCATTTTGGAGATTTTGCAGTGACATGTATTATAAAAATAAATGGAACTAGTCAAAAATAGAAAAATATTGGCAAGCTAAGAATTCTTTTTTTTTTGAAAGACATCTTTTATGCTCTCCAAAGCTGCATTTATTTGATCAAAAACGCAGTGAAAACAGTAATATAATGTTGAAAATTTATTATAATTTTAAATTATTATTATAATGTTATCATAATGTATTTCTGCCATGGCAAAGCTGAGTTTTCAACAACAAAATTACTGTCTTCGGTATCACATGATCAATCTGAAATCATTATAATATGCTGAATGGGTGCTCAAGAAGTCAGAAAATTTTATGCTGCTTAATTTTTCTGGAAACCATGATACAATTTTCTAGGTTGTTTGAATGGAAAGTTCAAAAGAATAGCATTTATTTGAAATAGATTTTTGTTGTGACAATGTAAAAGTCTAAAAATGCATTCTTTCTGAATAAAACTAATTTCTTTAACAAAAAAAATAATACTGTGACCCCAGCAGTAGTGTATGTCAGCTCTTGAAATACACCTTGTAACTTATACAATATCCTGTCTATGATGCAATTCATGGAGGATGTTCCCTGTTGAGTGCCCAATGGAGCAGAAGGGGTCTAAAGGTCTAAATCCTCATCAGTGCTCTTCAGTCCAGTGCTGACAGCTATAGCTACAGTCATTTAGTATCTTACATGCTCTTCTGATATTTTGGCATACAGCACCAGGCGTCCATCGTACTACAGGACTCTGATACTTGCTTACTTTAGCAATAGTTTGTTTGATCATCTGGTTTTTGATTAGATCATTCAGACCATCTGTTTACATTTGTTTTTTTATTTTTTATTTTTTATTTTTCTCCATACAGAGGTCAGATCCACAGCTGCTGGCCCAGTTCTACTATGCAGATGATGAGCTGAACCAAGTGGCCACTGAGCTGGACAGTCTGGACGGCAGGAAGGACCCTCAGAGGTGTACACTGCTGGTCAACCAGTTCCGCTCCTGCCAGGTTAACCAGTTCACTCCTCGTACTGATCTTACAGTACAGAGCTTAAGGCCTGTTCACACCAAGGACGATAACTATAAAGATAGCGATATTAGCGTCCACACCAGCGGACGATATCATCTGTTTATTCTAAGAGCACGCATGTCTGCCGGTTTAAATTCTCGAGCTCATTATAGCAGGATGGATTCTGATTGGGCGTCAGTGTTTGCGTCCGTTCATCAGCTGGGGAAAAAAATCGTTCTGAAAGTGATTCCAATGATATCGTTTCTCTGTGCCTTTATCGTTATAGTTGTGGTGTGGACTCAGCTATTCTTTAATATTGAGAACTATTTTTAGAACAATATCTTTATCGTTATCTTTATAGTTATCGTCCTTGGTGTGAACGGGCCTTTAGTCTTGTTTGGTCATTTTTATCAGCAGGTGTTTGTTTTCCATTCTGGAATGTTTAAGAATGAGTCTTTACTATTTGAATATATTTTAAAGGTGACCTATTATGCCCCTTTTTACAAGATATAAAATAAGTCTCTGATGTCACCAGAGTGTGTATGTGAAGTTTTAGCTCAAAATATCCCACAGATAATTTTTATTGCTTGTTAAAATTGCCACTTTTAGAGTATGAGCCAAAACGTGCTGTTCTTTAAATGCAAATGAGCTGGTGCTCCCAGCCCTCTTTCACAAGAGAACGGAGCTTCAAGAGCTCATGCTCCGGCATACCGGCAACAGCAAAGCAGGACAATCTCACGCACTGAAAATGTGAAAACTCTCAGTAGCTGTGTTCAGCCTTTTTATACTACCAAATTCCTAGGGCTGCATGATATATCGCAATGAAAGAAGCTGCGATTGTCATGTGCATCTCGTCAGTGAAGCACGGTTCTGTGATCAGTAGTAAATATCCATCTGAAGGCCAGAGAGCACTCTCGCGCAGAAACTCCAAATACGCCCCGCAGAACAGAAGATTTAACTGCTTTGCTTTCACTGATTCAGCGTGACTAATAAACACAGGACTACGACAATATATGATTTATCTGAGTTCTTATTATAATTATTATTATAATTTTCATTGTAATAAAGTATATAATAATGCAATGCTAATCGATATAGCCTTTATCACTGCTTAGAATACTATTAAATATATTGCACACCTTATTCTTTGTAAGAAGCCATATCATCTCACAGAAGGATTTTTTCAAACTCTCGACTGACGTTATGAAGTGAGTTTGGAGTAAAAACATGTTATTAAATGTGGTATTTTCACGTGCTTTCAGATGGAGCAGCATGTACGGCACAGAGCTGTAGTTCGTTGAGAAGCTACGTAAACAGCTGTCATTATCGCGAACGATTTCTTCGATTTCATAATCGTGCGATTATATTGTCTGCGATTTTTATTTATCTTTTGAGTAGCTTGTCAGTGAACTACGGCTCTGTGTAATAAATGCTGCTCCATCTGAAAGCACGTGATGGAGATTTACTACTGATTACAGAACCGGCTTTGTGCATGATGTCAAGATGTGCGTGACAATAGTATTCGATTAATCATGCAGCCCTACACATTTCTATTTACGATCATTCTAGTAGCACGTGAAGGCAGCATCAGTGAAAACAGGCAGAAACAATGGTAGCTTTAGCAACATTAGCCTTACAGAGTGCCAAGAAGCTCTTTTAGAAAGGCAATTTGGAAAACAAAATATGACGCGTGATACTTTGTCTGGAGCTGACGTTTGCTCGTGAAGCGTTGGTATTGATCCCTCTTTAAGAATCAACCTTTGCGAAAATCTAGCATTGAACTGACCCTTGTTTGTGAGGCAGTCACAAAATAGTTGGCACAAACGTATAGGACTTTGCAGAATTTTCTGGGGCAATACCTTCGAAAATGAAATTTAACCGCAGTGCCCTCAGTGGCTCAGATGCATCCCAAAACAAAACACTTGTAATGCCTCTTTGGTGCTACAGCAAGAAAACAGTAATGGCGGATTGTTGCTTCTCACTCAGGGCTGTGTGTCTATGCAAACAGGGCAGAGATCATCACAAATGGGTGGGATTTCTCCCTGCAGTGACGTTAACGTAGGGAGAAATCTGGAATCACGTGTTCAGAGAGACTGCTTATGATTTATTGGGATTATAAAAAATGAGTGGGTGGATTTTTACCATTATAGGCTGGTTGTTTTCACACACTGTGTTTGAACTATGTTCAAACACCTTATAAAAGTGATTTTGCATAATAGGTCCCTTTTAAAATATAATATAGCCTATTCCTGTGATGGTAACCCCAAGATAGCCATTACTCCAGACTTTAGTCATGCAATCTTTCAGAAATTGTTTTAATATGCAGATTTGGTGCTCAAGAAATGTTTTATTTTCACTATTAAAAACAATTATGCTGCTTAATATTTTTTGTGGAAACAGTGACACTTTTTTGGATTATTTAAAAAGAAAGTTCAAAGAACAGCATTTATTTGAAATGGAAATCTTTAAAAAAAAAAAAAATGTAGGAGTCTTCATTGTCACATTTGATCACTTTAATGCATTCTTTACTTTTAGTTTTTCAATTTTTCAATTTTTTGTAAAAGCTTACTGACCCCAAATCTGAAAATCAGAAATCCTGGAATTATCAGAGAATGTTAAAATCATGAATTCTAGGCCTGGAAAATCATGGCAATTTGTTGAAAGCAAATCATGGGAATTGGTATAGTGAATGTGAATATATTTAAACCCTTAAAAGTAAATGTTCAAACACTGCATTTCGTGTTTCTTCACAATATTTGTCCAGGACAATGTGTTAAACATCATAAATCAGATCATGGATGAATGCATACCCGAAGACCGAGCCAACAGAGACTTTTGTGTGAAGTTCCCAGAAGAGATCCGCCATGACAACCTCGCCGGGCAGCTGTGGTTTGGGGCAGAGGTAGTGCACACTAACTGCTTACCTCTAGAACAAGGCATCTTCCCTAGAGATCTTTCTTGTTAACTTTAAATAGAACAAGATGATAAAGATCTTGATGATCTGCTTTACTAAAAAACAGTATTGCATTACAATATTTTACCAGCAGTGTATCATTGCGGTCACTTGAGGCACAGGGCGTAACCCATTAGAAGCAGCGATGATATTATTATCACTCCTCTCTCCAGTGCCTGGCAGCAGGATCGATCATTATGAATCGTGAAATCGAGAGCATGGCCATGAGACCACTAGCTAAAGACCTCACCCGTAGCCTGGAGGAAGTACGCAACATCACACGAGACCAAGCGCTACGAGATCTCAACAACTACACAGACCGCATGAAGGAGGTGCTACGTCAGTTTGACAGCCTCTTCGCTGAGTTTGAGCTCAGGTACCTTTAAATGCTGTTTGATTTCTGCATCCACTTATCTGACCTTGAGATGTTATAATTATGATGATGCCTAGAGTGCATTTATGCTTTTGGAAAGTTCATCAATTATTACCTTTATTGGTACTAATGATTTCATACACCAGCAGATTAGCTTTGTAAACCTGTTATTTTAGCAGCATTAATGTCACAAAATGTGATATTAATGGAAACGTATCATGGATCTGTCTGTTGCCTGTTGTAGCTACGTGTCAGCCATGGTGCCTGTGAAGTCTCCTAAAGAGTATTACATCCAGCAGGAGGTGATTGTGCTCTTCTGTGAGACGGTTGAAAGGTAAATATTCAGATCTAGGATTGGGTATCGCCCTGCTAACTCCTGATACAATACACATGGTGATGCATTGCATTATTAATTGGAAAGAAACATGAAAATAATTGTACTGTTTTTATTCACTTGTTTATTTATTATACACTATTAATAACCAAATGTCTTGTTTTCCCATCTCAAGGGCCCTAAAGCTTGAATATCTCACACAAGACATGATTGATGACTACGAACCAGCTCTCATGTTTACAATCCCTAGACTTGCCATTGTTTGGTAAGTGATATGTCATTCTAATGATCTGTTTTTTCATGTCTTCCACCTCAAAGTGTTAATTTTCATCGCACTGTATATGTCATACTCTTTTCTTGCATACATTTCTGTCTGCTCACCTGGTAATGCTTTCTTTTGTCATGTTTTGTCTTATTAGCGGCCTTGTTATCTACTCTGAAGGGCCTCTTAACCTCGACCGCAAACCAGAGGACATGTCTGAACTCTTCCGGCCTTTTCGTACTTTGCTGAGAAAAATAAGGTATGGTTAATGTTCACAACAGTCATTCACTGACACCTCTGATTTGGTCATATTTGATTGTGTGATATTTGGAAACAATGATGTATTGAAGGCTTACAACATGTCTACACCACACCAAAACAGCTCTGAACAGTCCATTTGTGCTGTTGTCGGATGTAGCGCAGGCACATGGAGTACGTCTGAAATAGAGTGGGCATCAATTAACTTTCAGTGTCTCATTGCACCACATCCAGTCTAGGCAGTGTGACTGATTATAATGTCTTTGATTTATACTATTGATTTTATAATGTCTTTGAAAGAGTCTTTTTCAGGTTATCTAAAGAAGTGTTTTGATGCCTGAGTTTATTTGTACAGCACTGGATTATGGTTTTTCTTTAACACATAAAATTGCCTTTGTATTGCTTGTCAGCCATTGCATGAATATAATTTTCTTAGCAATTAATGACAGAATTTTCATTTTTGTGTGAGCTATCACTTTAATTGCTAAATTGCATCAGCACTGAGATTTAAAATTTAAACCCTATTAAATTTTTATGTAGCAACTGAAGAACATGGCAGATTTGTGAGTCATATAATTGTGTTCTTCCTGTCAGGGACCTGCTGCAGACTTTAACAGAAGAAGAGCTCATGACGCTGGAGCGCAGCCTCTGCATCTCCCAGGATGGAGAATTCTCTGCAGGCTCCAGTATGCCGTCGACCAATGACCCAGCCACTTCCACTGGTCCTGAGAGCCATCTGGAGACTCTGGAACAGGATGACAGAGTAGAGGAGGTGGTGGATCTCACGCTTTGTGTAGCCCAGGAAGAAGATTCTGTATGGAAGGAGGATGAGGAGAGGAAGGGGCAGCCTGAGACCTCCAGTGAGATTGAAGAGGAGAATGCCACAGATGCAGATTTGGCTTGCTCCATGCAGTATGATGAAGAAGAGATAGAGCAACTTAATATGATGGTGCATCAAGTGGGGGACGAAATGTCTACACTGCTTTCCCCTCCAAGTCAGAATCAGTCCCCAGCCCATCGGCCTCGGCCCTATAGGGGAAGTAGTCTTGAAGGTTCCAGTGCCACCTCCAGCACTCAGGCATCTCCGCGGAGAGTCCCAGGATCCTGCCACGAAGACGATAGAGTGTTCTTTATGGACGACCTGGAGTCTGGTGTAAGTAGCGAGCTATGCCGTGGACAGCTTCCTCTTCCTACCGTCTGCCTCAGATCCCCTGAGCACAGTCATCCCGCCCCGTTGACTGACTCCTCATGTAACGGTTGGTTGACGGGCTGTCAATCAAGCAACGACACTAATCTGGGTTGCCAGCACCAATCAGCCGAGTCCGTGGGGAGCTCCGAAAGGTCGCCCATGGTGAACGGCTGGGAAGGGTCCCAGGAAGAGGATAGCGTACAGACTGCGGAAGAAATCGCCAATCGGACCGGTGGAATGAAGTTGTCCGCCACAGTTATTTTTAACCCTCATTCTCCAAGCTTGACTGACTTGGCCGTCGTCGTACCTCAATCGGCTGACGTTCCGGAACCCGGTGAGGGCGGGGCTTTAGTTGCCACTCAGTGCCTGCTTAACTCCTGTGTGTGCTGCACTGGCGGATGCGTAGACAACCACGAGGATGCCATGGATCCTGCTGGACGGGGCATGGGACTGGGATTTGAAAAGCACAAGCTCACCATTACAAGCTCTGTATTCCAGTCAGCAGTAGCTGCTGGCAGCCCAGGGAAGGGAAATGGACATTTACCACTCACTCTGCCCCCGCCTCAGGGCCACCTCACCCCGTCTGTACCACACTGTTCTGTGCAGAACCAAGCAAGAGAAGATGAGGGCAGTCAGGACTGTTCCCACTATCCCTACTGTGAGAAATGCGCCCCAGGAGTTCTTCTGGCTCAGGAAAGAGGCTCTGGACAAGGAGAGGGAGGACCTAGTTGCACCCATCAGGAGACAGGATGCTGGACGCAGCCTAACACTACGGTTAAAGGAAGATCGGAAGGTTTTGGAAAACAGGCCAAGGAGGATAACCGAAAGATCTCTAGGTTTGTTTACTTGTGTGGGAAATTTCATTTTATGGATATGATTTAGGTTTTCTTGATTTGACTCTTTTGAAAATGTTTTGTTTGTTACCTTTTTTATATGAGTTGATTTCATTATGATGGTTGTTATTCTTTTTGGTTCTTGTATTTCATTTTCATCTGTTGCCCCCATGTTTTTTTTTTTTGTTTTTTTGTTATTTGCAATGGTCCGCAGCAGTTCTCAGGAGTCCCCCCTCAGTTCTGTCCCCAGCAGTGACATTGATGGTGTTTCTGTCACTACATGCAGTTTGTCGAGTTCATACACACCCAGGTAAACATGTATAACTTTTGGCTGATGGGTTAAGGTAGAATATGTGAGCACTGTTACTATAGAGTGCTACAGGGTTGACGTGTTGTTGTAGTCCAACCTGGAAGTTAGCATGAACCTGGTTCCCTCGACAAAACAAACAACCAACAAAAGTTTACAGTTATTGTAGGTTTGTTCATCAAGATCAATTTTACAACTGAACAAAAGGTTCATAAATTTTGAATCCTAAGTACCATTGGTAGAAGTAAAAAGCTAAAGTTAGGCTATAAACGGCAATAGACACCACGGTAGCATGGCTTCAGTTTAAAATCTACTAGTCTGCAAGTTTAATAGTTTGCAAGAGCATGAGTATAACACAATCAGGTTGTGAAAGCGAACTCGTGAGTAGATGAGTTTACCTGTTCAACGTGATGGAGTGTAATGTCCCCGCTGGCTTTTTCCAGACATGTAAAAGTTTAAAGTGAGGTATTAAATATATCTTTTATGTTATGGAAAGTGTAAATGTCTTGAGTGTGTTAATATGGACATATTTCAGGCGTTTAACCCAAAAAACAAAAAAAACATTGTCCTCTGCACAATTGAACAGGAAGTGCAAAAAAAAACTTATTTCTGGGTATTAGGACTTATACATACAGCAATCTATAGGTTATGTTCAGTGTTTGGTGCTAGCTAAGGCTTAAAAGTTTGTAATTTTGGTTTTCAAACAAGGTTTCCTAAACCCCTGCCCCCAGTCTGCCATTGGTATTCCCTCCTCAAAAGCCCCGGTGGTGCTGTTTTGGGCTGATTGAGCTGTTCAAACAAACACAGCAATGTTTTATTAGCTCATATCACTGCCTTTCACCGCAGACAGCAGAGTATAATGTTAGCATTTGACTCTCAAATGCTTGAACTGATTAAATGTATACTTTAAATGCAGCATTTAAAGTTGCTTTGGTCGACGTTGGGGACTCTGGGGATGCATTCTTTTGACTCTTTTTGACAACCGAAATTACAACACATAAACAAACCCCTCTGAACATCTTATTGCACGTAGTAATGCACTGGTTATCACTCAAAAAACCCTAGCGTCTGCATAAAACTCATACACATAGCACATAATTACATCTTAGCATCCATATAACAACACCTTGACAAACACCACTTTTGCTGGGGGAAAAAAACATGTATACTTTTTTTTTTTTTTTTTTTTTTTAAGAAATGTTCTTTTAACATCAGTGTGAAAGATATGTGAAAATCAAGTCCTAAAACTTGCTCTGTGATTCCAGCGAGCTGTTGCACAAATCCCATAGTGTTCCTCAGCCATAGGGTCACACTTTCTGGATTAACTTGTTAATGTGAAATACTTTCTTAAGGGAAGGCTGGCAATTTTGACCCTGTTTCAAATCATGGAATTACTTAGATATACTTTATTCATTTTTTAATTACTGTTGTTCATTTTATAAAGATCAAGCACAAGAAAATGATATCATAGAATAGATTTGTTATTAGTTTTATTAGTATTGTTAATATTATTAAATTAATTTTTACCTAATAATCTTCCCTTTCAGCCCTGTCAGTAGCCTGACAACCAGCTCGGACATGTCAGAGGATCTGGATTATCAGGAGATTCAAGTTGCTTTGCAAGCTGCAAAACTTGCTGCTCACAACAAAATTCGCTCACGTTTCCATAGCAGTAGTGACCTCATTCATCGCCTTTTTGTCTGCATATCAGGTGTGTTACCTAGTAATGACGTGTGAGATTTGTAGTCTGATGAAGGATTTGCTTGGTAATCTTCTTCTACTTAATTACATAGTGTAAATGAATACCAGAACGCCATAAACCTAGTTTGCATTGCCTGACTCTTTTATAAGATCTAATCCTATAATTCACAGCCAGTTATATTGTTTAACACTTAACATTTCATAATTGCCTACTTAATGTACTGTAAAGCTAAGTGTAAAGTGTATCCTACTAAGTGTACTGCCAATGCATAAAACATGGTAGGGCTTTCAAACGATTAATCACGATTAATCACATCCAAAATAAAAGTTTGTTTACATAATTTGTGTGTATACTGTGTATATTTATGTGTACAGTGGGGAAAAAATTATTTGATCCCCTGCTGATTTTGTACGTTTGCCCACTGACAAAGAAATGACCAGTCAGTAATTTTAATGGTAGGTTTATTTGAACAGTGAGAGACAGAATAACAACAAAAAAATCCAGAAAAAACACATTTCAAAAAAGTTATAAATTGATTTGCATTTTAATGAGTCAAATAAGTATTTGACCCCTTTGCAAAACATGACTTAGTACTTGGTGGCAAAACCCTTGTTGGCAATCACAGAGGTCAGACGTTTCTTGTAGTTGGCCACCAGGTTTGCACACATCTCAGGAGGGATTTTGTCCCACTCCTCTTTGCAGATCCTCTCCAAGTCATTAAGGTTTCGAGGCTGACATTTGGCAACTCGAACCTTCAGCTCCCTCCACAGATTTTCTATGGGATTAAGGTCTGGAGACTGGCTAGGCCACTCCAGGACCTTAATGTGCTTCTTCTTGAGCCACTCCTTTGTTGCCTTGGCCGTGTGTTTTGGGTCATTGTCATGCTGGAATACCCATCCACGACCCATTTTCAATGCCCTGGTCCTGAAGGTACATGGCCCCCGTCCATCGTCCCTTTGATGCGGTGCAGTTGTCCTGTCCCCTTAGCAGAAAAACACCCCCAAAGCATAATGTTTCCACCTCCATGTTTGACATGGGGATGGTGTTCTTGGGGTCATAGGCAGCATTCCTCCTCCTCCAAACATGGCGAGTTGAGTTGATGCCAAAGAGCTGGATTTTGGTCTCATCTGACCACAACACTTTCACCCAGTTCTCCTCTGAATCATTGGCAAACTTCAGACGGGCCTGTACATGTGCTTTCTTGAGCAGGGGGACCTTGCAGGCGCTGCAGGATTTCAGTCCTTCACGGCGTAGTATTACCAATTATTTTCTTGGAGACTATGGTCCCAGCTGCCTTGAGATAATTGACAAGATCCTCCCGTGTAGTTCTGGGCTGATTCCTCACCGTTCTCATGATCATTGAAAACTCCATGAGGTGAGATCTTGCACGGAGCCCCAGACCAAGGGAGATTGACAGTTGTTTTGTGTTTCTTCCTTTTGTGAATAATCGCACCAACTGTTGTCACCTTCTCACCAAGCTGCTTGGCGATGGTCTTGTAGCCCATTCCAGCCTTGTGGAGGTCTACAATCTTGTCCCTGACATCCTTGGACAGTACTTTGGTCTTGGCCATGGTGGAGAGTTTGAAATCTGATTGATTGATTGATTGATTGATTGCTTCTGTGGGCAGGTGTCTTTTATACAGGTAACAAACTGAGATTAGGAGCACTCCCTTTAAGAAAGTGCTCCTAATCTCAGCTCCTTACCTGTATAAAAGACACCTGGGAGCCAGAAATCTTGCTGATTGATAGGGGATCAGATACTTATTTGACTCAAATCAAATCAATTTAAAACTTTTTTTGAAATGCGATTTTTTTCTGGATTTTTTTTTGTTTCTATTCTGTCTCTCACTGTTCAAATAAACCTACCATTAAAATTATACACTGATCATTTCTTTGTCAGTGGGCAAACATGCAATATCAGCTGGGGATCAAATCATTTTTTCCCCCACTGTATATGTGTGTGTATGTATATATATATATATATATATATATATATATATATATATATATATATATATGTATAATATACACATGTATGTGTGTGTATTTATGTATACATAATGATATATATATACACACACACATTATGTAAATGCAAACTTTTATTTTGGATGTAATTAATAGTTTGACAGCCCTTCTACATGGACAGTAACTCCGATTATAAAAGGTGTTGGTATCACTGTGAAGTGTAATCTACTAAGTGCAATGTAAACTATTTAATGTATAACTAGCACTGTAAAACAATATTTGTTGTTTTTTCAAATATCTGAAGGTGTGGCTGATCAGTTGCAAACAAACTATGCGAGTGACCTGCGAAGCATCTTAAAGACTCTGTTTGAGGTCATGGCTACAAAATCCGACCAAGGGGACAATGAAAAGCCCAAGAAAGGTTTGTAGTCACACTTCTGAAAGACACAGATACTATAACAGTATGTTTTTATCACTCGATGTCAGACATCATTAGTTTAATGTGCTGTTTGATATGCACCTCAGGTCCATGTCTGGGCAGTGCTGTACTGGAAGACTGTGCTCTCTGTCAAGAGACCATCTCTTCATCAGAGCTTGCTGCCAAAGCCCGAGAGGGTCAGTTTGAAGGTTAGTTCAGTACACCTGATATAAATACTGGGATAAAGTATTCTTCGCACATTTAAGATTCTCACCAGAAGTAGTTGGTCATCCGGGTACTTTTCACCTACTGTTTTTTGAAGCTGTGAATTCGGACATACTGATTGTCACTTGATCTCTATATACTAGCCAAAGTATATGAACGGGTTTGACTGTTCCAGTAATTTCTTTGAGGGCAAATCCTAATGAGAATTGTGGGCTTTCAAACAAGAGCATCAGCAAATTCAAAGTCAATAGAAATGTTAATGGGAAATATAGTATGATGGTCTTAGTTAGGATGCTGCTTTAGAAGGCATCCTCCTATGTTGCCAGTAGACAGCAAAGCAGGGTACTAGGTTTCAGAGCAATGCTAATAAGAAAATAAATGGACAGTGCTTACAACACCTGACCTTTCTTCATTTTTGCAACCCTTTCTCTATTCTTCTTTAAACATCAGACCCTCCTGAATGGGTACCAGATGAGGCCTGCAATTCCTGCATTGCATGTAAAGCGCCATTTACAGTCATCAGAAGGAAACATCACTGCAGGAGCTGTGGAAAGGTACAGCAGTCCATCTTCAAGCCCTTGTCAGAATAGAGTGCAGTCATTTCCAGGCATAAAATTCCATTCATTTTCTCCATAGAGAAACCAATTTTTAACTTTTCCTCGCTATAGCATTCATCTGAAAGAACATTGTTTCAAACAAAAATTAGTTTTAAATTTATTTACAAAAAAAGGACCAACAACAAAATTTAACAAAGAATAAATAAATATAGACACCTTTAAGACTGGTGAACTTATTAATCTAAATCTACCACTTCCTCAGAATTAAAACCTTCCTAACTCCCAGAAAAACAACAAACACAATCTTCCAGGTCAGCTCACTTACCTATCCTTCCTATGTAATCTAAGTAAACTAAACAAACAACACTCAGCAACCTGTAACAAAAGAAAAAGCAAAACAACAAACACAAACAACAAGAAGTTTCCTACAGCAGAGCAGGGGCTTGTAACACCCCCACCCATAAAACATTAAATATATTTTAAAAAACTATTTTAATGAATCAAATACTCACCATTCTTAATAGAAAACCCCAACCCAACAAACGGCTAAATACATTCAGACATACAAAACAGAAGTAATCAGCAAATCTCTAAAGTAACATTATACTAGATGCCAAGAATGATTAAAATTCTTGAAAGAGCATCAGCAAAAAAGCATGCTACAAAACACAAACGTAGCAATGCGTTAAATACAAAGCATGCTACGAAACACAAGTATCAATGCATTATTACAAAGCTTGCTACCAAATCCAAAAGTAGCATTGCATCAAAGCATATAGCAAATAATGCATGCTACAAAAAACAGACGTAACATTGCAAACAAAGGCAGTTCAATCTAAGAGGATGAGCCCCCAATTTACAGGTACATCTCAATAAATTAGAATGTCGTGAAAAAGTTCATTTTTTCTTGTAAGTTATTTCAAAAAGTGAAACTTTCATATATTTTAGATTCATTGCATGTAAAGTAAAACACTTCAAAAGTTTTTTTGTTTTAATTTTGATGATTAGAGCTTACAGCTCATGAAAGTCAAAAATCAGTATCTCAAAATATTACATTTGAGTTTCAATTAATGACCATCCCTACAGTATAAATTCCGGGTATCTCTTGTTCTTTGAAACCACAATAATGGAGAAGACTGCTGACTTGGCAATGATCCAGAAGACGAACATTGACGCCCTCCACAAAGAGGGTAAGTCACAGAGGGTCATTACTGAAAGGCGTGCCTGTTTATAGAGTGCTGTATCAAAGCATATTAAATGCAAAGTTGACTGGAAGAATTTCTGTAGGAAAAGGTGCACAAGCAACAAGGATGACTGCAAGCTTGAGAATACTGTCAAGCAAAGCTGATTCAAACACTTGTGAGAGCTTCACAAGGAGTGGACTGAAGCTGGAGTCAGTGCATCAAGAGTCACCACGCTCAGACGTCTTCAGGAAAAGGGCTACCAAGCCACTTCTGAAACAGAGACAACGTCAGAAGCGTCTTACCTGGGCTGTGGAGAAAAAGAACTGGACTGTTGCTCAGTGGTCCAAAGTCCTCTTTTCAGATGAAAGTAAATTTTGCATTTCATTTGGAAATCAAGGTCTGGAGTCTGGAGGAAGAGTGGAGAGGCACAGAATCCATGTTGCTTGAAGTCCAGTGTGAAGTTTCCACAGTCAGTGATGATTTGGGCTGCCATGTCATCTGCTGGTGTTGGTCCACTGTGTTTTCTGAAGTCCACAGTCAACGCAGCCATCTACCAGGAAATTTTAGAGCACTTCATGCTTCCTTCTGCTGACAAGCTTTATGGAGATGCTGATTTCATTTTCCAGCAGGACTTGGCACCTGCCCACACTGCCAAAGGTACCAAAAGCTGGTTCAATGACCATGGTGTTACTGTGCTTGATTGGCCAGCAAACTCGCCTGACCTGAACCCCATAGAGAATCTATGGGGTATTGTCAAGAGGAAGATGAGAGACACCAGACCCAACAATGCAGATGACCTGAAGGCCGCTATCAAAGCAACCTGGGCTTCCATACCACCTCAGCAGTGCCACAAACTGATCACCTCCATGCCACGCCGAATTGAGGCAGTAATTAAAGCAAAAGGAGCCCCTACCAAGTACTGAGTACATATACAGTAAATGAACATACTTTCCAGAAGGCCAACAATTCACTAAAAATGTTTTTTTTTATTGGTCTTATGAAGTATTCTAATTTGTTGAGATAGTGAATTGGTGGGTTTTTGTTAAATGTGAGCCTAAATCATCACAATTAAAAGAACCAAAGACTTAAACTACTTCAGTCTGTGTGCATTGAATTTATTTAATACACGAGTTTCACAATTTGATTTGAATTACTGAAATAAATGAACTTTTCCACGACATTCTAATTTATTGAGATGCACCTGTATGTTATGACCCAATTTATGGTCCATCATAAAAGCCGTTTAGAAAAAGAATTTAAAAATAAATTTTGATGGCCAGGACAAAAAAAAAAAAATCTAATTTAATAATAATAATAAAAAAGCAAAGAAAATAGTGCTGTCAAACGATTAATCGTAATTAATCGCATCCAAAATAAAAGTTTTTGTTTACATAATATATGTACGTGTACTATGTTTATGTATATATAAATACACACACATACAGTATATATTTTGAAAATATTTATATGTATATACATTTATATATTTATATTATATTATATTTTAATTATATAAATATATTTAATATATAAACATATTTTTCTTAAATATATACATGCATGTGTTTGTATTTTTATATATATATATATATATATATAGATATATAGATATATACACATACACAATAAATATACACAGTACACACTCATATAAACAAAAACTTTTATTTTGGATGCGATTAATCGCAATTAAATTGTTTGACAGCACTAAAAAAAACAAAAACAAACACAATCTTCCAGGTCAGTTCACTTACCTATCCTTCCTATGTAATCTAAGTTAACTAAACGAACAACACTCAGCAACCTGTAACAAAAGAAAAATAAAACACAAACAACAAGAAGTTTCCTACAGCAGGACACCGTGAAATGCCATCAGCGGCTCTTAAATAGACAGAGGTTTCAGGTATTAAAGTAATCAGTCTACACCCCCATCCAATTAGTGAAAAAAAGAGAAAAGAAAACAAGAAAAACAGAGCAGGGGTTCGTAACATGATTCCAATCCTAATGAGATGATGTTTTATTGCAGATCTTCTGTTCCCGCTGCTCATCACACTCAGCCCCGTTGCCTAGATACGGTCAGATGAAACCAGTGAGAGTTTGCACTCACTGCTACATGTTCCACGTAACGCCTTTCTACAGCGACAGGACTGGTATCTGACCACAGCGCGCTTTCTCTCACACACACACACACACTACCATGAGTCTTACTGAGTTTTGAGACTTCAACGAGAACACACACATGCACCATTTTCATCATCATCCAAAAAAAAAAAAAATGTAAATAATGCAATCACTTCGAAGTGAAAGAAACAGCCTTGACCAGGGAACAAAGCGAGAAGGACCGAAACGGACGGTTGGGAATGACTCAAGCACATAAAGGAAGTACCCCATCGCTATGGGAGCCAAAGTATTTATTTAGGGCTTTGCTTTCGAATAATGAGCTTAATTACAAATTTGCTTTAATCGAGCATGGAACAAGCAAGCTATTCTGTAAAACGGAAAAATATAACTTGTTAACAGGATTTTGTGTGGCTTTATTAGCGCCGGAGGTTCTATGGGCTCAGATTTCCAGAGTGAATGTAAACTGTGAGCACATTATTAATATGAGAATAACAAAACTGTGACATCATATATGAAGACAATAATACTAACACTAACGGCACCATCAGTGACACCTTTGTGGCACAATATAGCACAGATGTTTTTTTTTCCAAATGTTTATAATGCTGCTTTCTGTGAAACAGAGAAGTGATATTTGGGGATTAGATGAATGGCCAAAAGTAGATGTGTGTGTGTGTGTGTGTGTGTGTATATATATATATATATATATATATATATATGTATATATATATATATATGTATATGTATATGTGTATATATGTATATGTGTATATATATATATATATATATATATATATATATGTGTATATATATGTGTATATATATATATATATATGCTGAAAGTTTGAAATGGATTTAATGTATCTTCCAAAAGAGAAGATTCTCTCATATTCCTCATGCAAATGAATGTGCAGCATTTGGATGTTCTTTTCTTTCTTTTTGACTGTAACTTATACTGAACTGTAAAGTAACTGCCTTTTACAGCAGTTTGGGAGCCTTCTGATTTCCCTCTGGTACAAAAGAGCCCCTACCTCATCCCTGTTTACCCCTCTCACACGGTTCCGTCCCGTTACAGTATGCCTACACTACCGTCTCAGTCAGTCCTGACTGTCTGCTACACTAAGAGGCAGATGCCTTTCTCTCTCTTTGCACACTTTTGTTTTTTATATATATATAGTTAACAACCACTACATTCTGTCTGTAAATGTAGAAAGTTTATTGATATTTAAATCTCATGAAACCTGTCAAGAATATTACATCTGGGTCATATTTTGCTGCAAAATAAGAAATTCTAAAATTCTGTTAATATTTCATAAAGAAAATTAAGCCAATTTTTAGGATCGTTATAGAATATTATTTTTCCATTAATATTAGAATAAATAAGCTCCCTCTCAAAAATAAATATTCAGATTTTATTTCAAATTGTGAAGTATTTTACAAGTATTTGTACTGCACAGTATACTTTTGCTGAATTTAATTTATGCTATTTTAATTAAAAAAAAAATTAACAGCCTGAAATAGGCTTCCTTTTCTTTATGCAAAATATATTTCTTTTTATGTGCTATTGAATTTGTGGTAAAATATGACTTCCAATATAAGAATGAAAGATGATGTTCCGTTGGTTTCAGATGTCAATATAATCAGAAAAAAGCTTTAGTTAACTGCAGAACATCTGCTTCTGTAACATCGTCACCTTCCAGAAATCAAACGGGCAAGATTCGTAATTGCTTTTGATTTAAGCAAGAGTCGTATAAATGCATGCACATGATATTGTGCTGCAAAACTGTTTTGACCAAAACACTTCATTTGAAATGGAACGATATTACAAACACTACTGGCTGGCATAAAATGCACTTTGTATAGCACACAGAGGAGCATTTGCAATGAGCTACAGCTGGCAAGCAATGGCTCATTTGATGATTTATCATGTGTAATGATCTCAAGTCATTTTACAGGAACATTAAACTTGAACCTTGCACCTGATTTCAGAAGTTAAGTACAAACTTGTTTCTGAGATCTTACACAAGTGTTATTAAACATTCTCAGTAGATACTGTTTTCCAACACTAAAAATTTGATTGATTGACACTGAAATAGTAATTTTTCATGTCTTATTTATTTTGCCGCCTTAATCAGTTCAGAACACATTCCTTTTTGCCAAAGTTGTTATTGTAAATCCTTGGCGCCACATATAACAGGTTTCTAGTAAGGTAAACGTCTAATATGTTTGCATGCATCTTGTGAAGAGACATTGATTGATTTGAGTGTGACCGGTTCTAGCAATATTGTAAGCTACATCACACTTGAGGCAGTTTGATTCTGCTGGTTGATGGTTAATACTTTACCTCTTTCTGTCTCATTACCTTTGACCAAGTGTTAAATCTCATCATTCCCGTTTTCAAATCTTCTTCGCTCTCATCATACTGCTGCATTTACAGGACATTCACAACAATGTGTTCAGCTTTAAAACAGCAAACTGAGATATTGTGTTCCAAGATATTTGCATTATACATATTCAAAGGTTTATGTTGATGAATGGCAGGGTACAGCTGTATTTTTGTACTTTGCAGTTGCTCTTTTCAATATTAAGGTAATTTGATTATCTCCAGATTTACCACTTTTACCACAGTTGGTTGTTATAATAAGATTGAAAAGTACCTCTTGATTGCTTTGCCTTTGTTCACCTGTAGTCAGCTGACCTGATTCTAGTGCCATCAGTATTGGGATAGAGGTCTACAACTGACACTGACACACTACGCCACTAAAAATACTGCAGATATAGCTTTAGGATTACTGCTGGGTAGATATGATATAGTGTTGTATACAGATTTTCATTATTTAGCGGTACGATCAAGTAGAAATTTGCCAAACGGATCAATTCTGTCATTTTTTTTTTTTTTTTTTTTTGGTTGCTTCCTGTTTTGATATCATGACTGTTCCTCAGGAATGATTGATTGTATATCAGCATGATTCTGAGGGATTGATTGTATTTTGGTTTGAAGTGAGACGGTGTGGGACTTTGAATCAACCAAATGTCCAACACTTCCTCGGATGGCAGACTCAACTTCCAGCCTGTTGTGTTGATAAACTCAGTTTCTGATTTGTGCCCTCTTCCAATTCTCATTCTTTTTTTCTTTTTTGCCTTGTTTTTTTTGTATTAATTGAAAATAAGATGAGTCTTTAAAATTATACAGATGTTTTATTTTACAGAGAACAAAAATAATGAAATTATATATGTACAAAATTACTTTTTCTGTATAAAGAGAATCACAATGAGAGAATTTACTCTATTTATTCAAAGCTTGTTCTTATTTTGTAATGGCCGGTTCAGTCTAATAAGATGTGAAGAAGAACTTTTCGAAGTCTACTAAGTATTTATGTCATGCAATGAAAGTAATAAATGAAGTTTTCTTTACATAACTGGAGCTCTCTGCTTTTTTTTTTTTTTTCTTATATCTTTGTTTTCTGAGAACAAATGGTGTCACAAGATGCATTGCCTTATTCTGCTAGAGTACACATTGAAATCACATACCCTTTTTTTTTAAACTAAATTCTAAAATCATTATTGAGCTTTCATTAATACAGTTCATAAACACCAGCAATTATATCCTGACAGAGGTTGCTAATAGCGTCAATGCAAAAGTCAGCAAAATTCTGATTGGTTCCAAAACCTAGATAAACTTAGACAATTTCCACATATGGACGCAAGCACTTCAAGCATATCTCCAAATGATTATTGTAGACGTCAGCAAATGAAGAAGACGACACCTCAACTCGGATCAGGATGACGACAGGAGACAGTCTTCTTATCTAACAGAGAATAGATGTTGACACACACACATACACACACAACTCTTATCTGCATCTCAAGGTTTTCTAGCTTCTAGCGAGCATCTTATCAGTATGGTTGGTTACACACATACTATGCAGCCATCAATCTTGGAGAATAGAAATACAGGACAGAACAGGATTTTTCATATCTGTTATTCAACATCTAAATGTCACAGTTCTCTCCCTCACTTGTGGCTCACGTAGATGGTAGGTCATCCTGACCCCTTAGCCTGGCCTTGTGACCCTAGGAAAGAATAACTCAGCATGTGTTCACATCTTTTACTCTTAGACTTATAAAAAGAATACAGGCTTCTTCAATCTATACGAATATAGATGGTTCTACTACTTCAATCAGTCATCAAACAATCTGGGAGGTTAAATACTGATCAATAACTTGATTAATAATCACACAAGAAATAATTACTATCAGAAGGAAGGATATGGACAGATCGGCATCCACTCTATCCTCTCCTCTCACTAGAAATTAGCAATTCAGTTTGAAATTGTCAATCCTGTTACTGTCATCCCTGTTACTTTTCAGGGTAACAGGTTTTGACATTTTTGGGTAACAGGGGTGACAGAGATTAGATGTCACCCTGTTTTTAAAGATTGGCTTGTGTAAAATGCAAACATGTTTAAAGGTCACCCTGGGTGTAATTTTGAGCTAATGCCTATATCATTCAGTGGCATATGAACATGAGTTACATTTTACTTAGTATTATTGGTATTGTTACTATTACTGTTGTTTTTAATGACCAGGATAGGATGATCAGTCTCAATAAAACTATTTATTTTTTCCATAATTCATTGTCAATAATGCATCCATGTAAATCCAAATACAAACAAGAGCAGCAAGGTAACTGCAGACCTTCACCTCAGTCTTGCAATGTTGAAGAAAGTCAAGATCTTGGACTGGTTTCAGATGATCACAGAAAGACCAAGATCTGATCATCTTCCTTGCCTATTAATTGAACCAGATCAGTATTTGAAGTTCTGTGAGGGGACACAGACAAACAGATGGACACATTATCTAATTACAATACGCTTAAAACATTAGATCTCTTAGAAATGCAATGTGCTAAATCAACAATGAACTTGAAAGGGAAAAAATGACTGTTTACTATTGTCATACAACTATGCTATGTGCGTGCGGTTTTTAAACCGCGTTGATGAGCATAAGAGACGAGATGAGAAATCTTGCTGACCACATCTGAATAGTATACATAACTTGTTCATATTCCCTTTTTGAGCCTCATGAAAAATACAATGCACACTGCACAGTATATCTCTGGAGTCATTATATGAGGTGCTCTTGTGCATTAGCGCTGATCATGAAGGGCTTTTCCTCTTCAAGGTGCCTCTTAACACCAGCAGCTGTCAAGGGGACCTTTTTGAGATGTGCATCAATTTGCCTGAGATCCCCAGAGTCCAAAAAACATTTCCTCCATTTGCAGATGATGTAAACACACACACTGCAGCACTATGTACACCCACACTCATAAATGCCACACACACTCCATCATCGAGCCCCGGAAGCAGCAGATGATGGATATGTGGTGTGGGCAGGAGGTGAGGATGACGACCGTGCACATCTAAATCAGTGTGTGCTCATTTGATTGCTCTTTGGGTTCTGCTTTGCTCCAGGGATGTGTCTGCCCAGTGTGTGTGTATGTGAAGGTCATACAGAGCAGGACTCTCCTGAGCATCAGTCTCTCAGCTGTTGATCATGAATAAACCACTAATGAAAGAGATGCACACTTTTGGGGAGCAGAAGGAGAACCAGTCGAGTCCCAGCAAGAAACCTACACCGGTGAGTCTGTAGCCAAGTTCCTTGTAATATAGCGACATATAGTAGCTTGTGTTGAGCTCAGCAGAGGTATCTGCATTTGATAACGGCTCTAAAAATACCCGCGCCTCCTGCAGCGAGACACTGAACAGACGCGATGGCGCGAGCGTTTGCTGCAGTGATGCCGCTGAGGAAGAAACCTGTATTCAACCGTGGATCAGAATAAACCTGTATTCAACCGTGGATCAGCAAACACAATAACAAGGCAGTTTACAGAAGAGGACAATGATCCGCGATAAAACTGCAGCGCAGAATTTGGTATGAGCGATTGTACATTTTTAGAAAAAGCGATATGAAAACACGCCCATGACCAGTTGCTTTTATAGGCTACGTGCTTAACTTAGTAACAACGCAGATTGCGCAGCGATTTACGAAAAAAAGTTCATTTTTATTTTTTTAAACGCATTTATTTAAGTTTAATATCTATCTATCTATCTATCTATCTATCTATCTATCTATCTAAAAAACATTTGAAATTGGTTGTTGACATTTTTTGCTTCATTGCATTATTTACTTACATAACATTTGATATTGTTAATGGTGTTTTTTTGCTCTTACTGCATAGACTTTTTTTATGTTAATATTGGTCTGTTTGCCTGTTTTTCTGTGTTTGTCTGATCTGTAAATTCTTGACATTCTTGGCCTTATTGCACAGTGTGTTTGTTTATTTTTTTAATAAAATAACATTTATCTATCTATCTAATAAGATCTATTTATCTAACATTTATCTATCTAATAAGATCTATCTATCTGTCTGTCTGTCTGTCTATCTATCTATCTATCTATCATCTGTCTATCTTTTTATTGCAAAATTTGAAATATATTTGAAATAACACTCAAATAATTACCAAAAATGTATGGCCTATACCTTCAGTATGTAATATTATGTTTATTCAGCCAAAGCCTCAGAATGCCATCACCATCGCCGTGTCCTCCCGTGCCCTCTTCAATATGGATCGAGAGCAGGTCATTTATGAGGAGCAGGGAATGGAGAATTACCTGAAATATCAGATTCAACATGAGATCGAGCCATTCGCACCCGGACCTGCATTCCCCTTCATTAAGGTCAAACCTGTTCTATCGTATTTACACACATCAGTGACTAGCAATGATATCATTAATAAGAATCTAAAAATATTATTATAAGGGAAAAAAATATTCATTTCTGTCATCCAGTTATCCAAGCTACAGAGCTATGGATATAGAGGGAAATGTTATTTTTCTGTGCTGTGTAGGCAGTGGAGGCAGTGAACACTCGACTCAGGGAGCTTTATCCAGACAGTGAAGAGCTCTTTGATGTGGTTCTGATGACCAGCAATCATGCTCATGTGGGACTTCGGCTCATAAATTCAATTAACCATTACCGTAAGTCAAAAGATGTTTGACCGCACTGGGACGCTGAGTTGCTTTGAAAATTGTAATATACAATTGTAATATACACTTTTCTTGTAATATATCAGTATTTATCATCTAATAAGTTTTAATGCAGATTTATTTCTTCTGGTAAAATTTTGTATGAAGATACAGAAAATCTGACGAATTCATTAATACTGTACAATGTACAGTATGGGTTTATGCCCAAAAATTACCCAGTAGAATTACACCCCATTGTGCCTCTGATTGATAACATATTTACTAATGATATTGAAAATAATACTGTGTGCAGACTATTAATAAAAGACATTAGTGATCATCTACTGGTTTTTACAGTTTATGACAATAACTATAAGTGGAAAAAGCTAGATGTAAAACGAGGTTACAGAAGAGTGAGGACAGAGAAAACTAAGAATGACTTATTAGTACAAGATTGGGAAGTTGAATTCAAAGAAAATTATGTTGACAATGGGTATAACACATTTAAAAAAATATTTATATCATTATATTAAAAAAACTATAAAGTATAATATGGATGATGTGGTTAATAGCTTTAATAATTTTTTTTGTGAGTGTTGGAACAAAATTGGCAAAAGAAATTCAAGAACCGACGTCATCGGAAGATTGGAATGACAATTTAATTGAAAGGAATCCCAACTCAATGTTTCTTACAGCGGTGGAAGAAAAGGAAATGATAAATAAGTGTAAATATAAAACACTGACTGATTGTAATGAAGTTGATATAAAAATTGTGAAAAAGGTCATTGAGTGGATATCAAAACCAATAACACATATTTGTGACCCTGGACCACAAAACCAGTCATAAGTGTCAATTTTTCAAAACTGAGATTTATACATAATCTGAAAGCTGAATAAATAAGCTTTGGTGTATGGTTTGTTAGGATAGGACAATATTTGGCCGAGATACAACTATTTGAAAATCTGGAATCTGAGGGTGCAAAAAAATCTAAATACTGAGAAAATTGCCTTTAAAGTTGTCCAAATGAAGATCTTAGCAATGCATATTACTAAACAAAAATAAAGTTTTGATATATTTACAGTAGGAAATTTACAAAAAATCTTCATGGAACATGATCTTTATTTAATATCCTAATGATTTTTGGCATAAAAGAAAAATGGATAATTTTGACCCATACAATGTATTTTTGGCTATTGCTAAAAATATACCCCAGCGACTTAAGACTGGTTTTGTGGTCCAGGGTCACATTTGTAATCTATCATTTCAAACCGGTAAATTTCCAAACAAAATAAAAATAGCCAAAGTGATTCCACTGTACAAAACTGGGGATAGACATAATTTTTCAAGCTACAGGCTTGTTTCTCTACTACTACAATTTTCCAAAATTCTAGAAAAATTATTTACTAATAGATTAGATACAGTTTTAGACAGATATAAATTACTCTCTGACAGTCAATATGGATTCAAATCAAATAGTTCAACATCACTGGCATTAACTGATTCGGTTGAAGAAATTATAAAAGCTATAGATCATAAGCAGTTTACAGTTGGAGTATATTAATTATTAAACTGGAACGGTATTGGATTAGGGGGGTAGTACTGGACTGGGTGAAAAGTTATTTAGGTTACAGAAAACAGTTTGTCAAATTGGGGGATTATATTCAATTTTGTGCTTGAGAATAGCTTGTGGCATCCCCCAGGGGTCAGTACTGGGTCCAAAGTTATTTCTGCTTTGTATAAATGATATCATGATATTTGAAGTATCAAAAATTGTAAAATTAGTTTTATTTGCAAATGATGCAAATTTTTGTTCTGGGGGAATTTGAAGGAGCTATTGGAGACCATCACTTCAGAAATGAATAAATTAAAATTTGGTTTGATAGAAATAAATGATCATTAAACGTTAATAAAACTAAATATATGTTATTTGGGAATTGTAAAATGAGTACACAAGTCCAGATACAGATAGATGGTGTGGATATAGAAAGGGTAAATGAAAATACGTTTTCTTGGGGTGATAATAGATAATAAATTAAGTTGAAAATCTCACATAAAACATTTACATTATAAACTTTCTAGAAGTGTCTCAGTACTGAATAAAGCAAAGCTTGTTCTGGACCACAAATCACTCTACATGCTTTATAGCGCATTAATGTTAGCATATTTAAATTATTGCTCAGAAGTTTGGGGCTATATTTATAAATGCAGATTATCATCACTATTTATGTTGCAAAAAAAGAGCAATATGGATAATTCATAAAACTTATTTTTAAAATCAAAGACATTAAAATGTATTTATTCGGTTCATTTTCAAACAGCACAAATAATGTATAAAGCGAAAAAAACTATTTAATATTCAATTTAATGGTAATATTCAAAAATTGTTTCTTATTGGAGAAGAGAGATATAACTTTAGCAGAGAGTGTAATTTTAAGCAACTTTATGTTTGTACAACATTAATAAGTACAAAATTTGTATTTCTGTTGAGCGAAATTGTGGAACAGACTAAGTTTAGTGCTCAAGCAATGCTCAAACGTGACCCAGTTGAAAAAGCAGTATGGTTTTCAGAATGTATATAGAGGAAGAATGGATTTGACTAGGTGTTCATACAGATTATTTAGTCAATGTTTTTATTCATGTTATGTTTATTATGTAAAAATATATGCGGTAAAAGAATGTATTAAGACAAGATTGAGATGACAGAATTATGAAGGTAATTATTACTATAAATGAGGAGTGGAGAAGGGGTAGGATTGAATAAGCTTATGCTTCTTCCTACTCCTTTTCAGATATGTATAAGTTACTGAATATCTTAAAGGGGTAGTCAACCAAAAATTATGTCTATAGTGTCTATATATTTCCAATGCATTGACAACTAGTGGAAATTAAGATTTTTATATTTTATTTTACTATAATTTTAATTTTAGTTTTAGTTAACTACTGTAATCCTGCCATTATGTTCTGCTGTCAAGTTATACATGTTTGGAACGAAACATCCAAAATTAGAAAAAAATCATTTTAGTGCAATTATGCTTCCTTACAGATGCTTAATTCACTAACTGAGCTCATTGTAGTTATTAAAAGATATTATAAGGTACTATCTTATGTTGTTTTTTATTTCAAGAGCTATTTATAGAGCGCTTTTGTATGACTGGAGGCAACAGTCTTATTGGGTATCTGAAAGCCTACCATGCCAACCTTTATCTGTCAGCTGATTCACTGAAAGTAAGAGAAGCCATTGAAGAAGGTGAGTGGAGTGGTTTGGGGAATTCATTAATTTTTAATGGTAGAATCATAAATATGCTAATTTTGATTCAGTATGAAATTCTTTCTTATTAGGAATTGCAGCAGCTACAGTATTCTCACCTGGAAAAATCACAGAGGTGCCAGAGACTCAGCTGCGAGTGGCCTTTGATGGAGATGCCGTTCTCTTTTCAGATGAGTCGGAGAGAATCTACAAAGCCCATGGACTGGACAAGTTCTTTGAGCATGAGAAAGCCCATGAAAATAAACCTCTTGATCATGTATGTTCCATTTAATTTAATAGTATGCAATAATATACTGTTTAAACTCCACTGATGATGTGAATGATTTCTGTAAAACTGATATTTTTTCCACAAGAAAACAGGGATATTATACTTCTGACAACAGTGAATTATTATCATTTTTCATAGGGACCACTTAAGGGCTTCTTGGAAGCTCTAGGGAAGCTGCAACAGAAATTCTATGCCAAAGGTCAGCGCCTGGACTGTCCCATCCGCACCTATTTGGTTACAGCTCGCAGTGCAGCCAGTTCAGGCACCAGGGCCCTCAAGACGTTACGTTCCTGGGGTCTAGAGACAGATGAGGCCCTCTTCCTAGCAGGAGCCCCTAAAGGCCCAATGCTGGAAAAGATCAGACCTCACATCTTCTTCGATGATCAGATGTTCCACGTGGAGGGAGCAGCAGAACTTGGGACTGTGGCGGCTCATGTTCCCTATGGAATTGCCCAGAAGTCTCAATCAAAGACAGCAAGGGATGTAAAAAAAGACATGCCAGCCAAGCAGCTAGAGTGAATACTGCTCTCTTCATCCTGGGTGTGATGATTTTAAATAAGGTTTTAAAGGGGTGCTTCACCCCCAAAATTAACAATCTCTCATCATTTACTCACCCTCAAGTTGTTCCAAACCTGTGTGAGTTTATTTTTCCTGTTCAGCCCAGAAGAAGATATTCAGAAGAATGTTAGTAACCAAACAGCTGATGGTAGCCACTGACTTTCATAGTATGGAAAAAAGTACTTTTTTTGAGTTTCTTTGTAATTGGTTACTTTCCAAAAGTAAGTAAATAATTAATAGTGCTGTCAAACAATTAATCATGATTAATCGCATCCAAAATAAAAGTTTTTGTTTACATAATATATGTGTGTATATTGTGTATATTTATTATGTATATATAAATACAAACACATGCATGTATATATTTAAGAAAAATATGTTATGTTTATATATTAAATATATTTATATATAATATAAAATATAAGAATATAAATGTATATACATGTAAATATTTTCAAAATATATACTGTATGTGTGTGTATTTATATATACATAATAAATATACACAGTACACACACATATATTATGTAAACAAAAACTTTTATTTTGGATGTGATTAATCGCGATTAAGTGTTAAAATAGCTACTCAGTGAGTTTTGCTTTTCCAGCTTCCAAAAATAGGCCAGTTTGTCAGTGGCAGACCCTTTGCACTGAACATCATAGCTTTGAAGTTGTGTACTACATTATATCAAGCCATAAATAAACAGAGAAGGAAAACTGGGCAATAAGTGATATTATACTCTTGAGTTAAATTGTTACATTTTCTGTTCTAATATAATAGCAAATGTTATTTATTTTATTATGCCAGAGTCTAGCTAAAGCTAAAATGCACCAACTGCGTGTTGGATATCATAAATATCACCTTTAGCCATGCATATTTTCAGCTTTTATATTGTTATGGTCTGGATTTGAATCACTGTCTTTGTTATTGTTTACCATAAAGGGCTGTTTTACACTGTATTGAAACCTTTATGTGTGTACATCTGTTATACAGTGTTTAAATCCATCAGTGTCACTATGTATAAATTTGGTTCATGTGTTTGTGAAATCCTGTGTGTTACTCAGGGCATGCTCAAGTCAGTGTTTTGCACTAAACACCATAATAAACAGTGAAGAGGAAATAAATGTTGAAAAATAGACCATATTTTTTCTCATTTGAATGCAGAATATTCAAGTAGGTACTAGACTTTCCCCCAGCCATCTCTGAAATGGAGCGGATTGGACAGAGAGAGAAAGCAGAAGTATCCAGCTTTGATACTTTCCCACAGTCTCTTTTGTAAAGCAAAACAAATGACCCTGTGGGCGAAATTACAGAAATATCCCTATTTCTCCACTTCTTCAAATAACCCCTAACGTCAAATTACCATTGTGTGTGAACTACAGTTACCATAGTAACTTTGAGGTCCTTTTGACTGTTTTAAGGGCGGGGTCAGTTCTGTTATGCTTTTAACTCGCGTCCATCTGGTTAACGTGTCACCCACGGTTAAAACTGCACGCCAAACTTCTGGATCGTGCTCAGTTTAGTTCATGTTTAAAGACTGTTTGTAGATGATACAAATAGTAAGGTAATAGTGAATCGTTTCAGTCTTTGTTTAGGAATGCGACTAATCACATGATTAGTGTCATATGACATTGATGAGCCCTCGAAAGAGGGAATGAGAGCAGAAATCTTCAACAGTTCCCATTAATACACTAATACTGTCGTCTGTCGGGATGAAGTCGGATGGATAGACAGATGTGGCGACTCCTGAAGTAAACCGCTGGATCATGGAGCGTTTGGGGGTTTTGTCTGTTCTCGCCACCGCTTGTGTTTTGGGTGAGTTTCCGAATCAGATTAACAGATAAATGTGACTTTAGCGTAATGTCAAACCGCATTTTAACTCTTAAAATTTACCTAATATTTTAAAATATAAAGAAGTGTCATAATCGTCAAGAAAAAAATGTAAAGGTTTCACTTTTTGATGTATGTACAATATGTACATTTCGATTACATTTTGTATATTGGTTTGTCTAGTTGACAACATTTTTTATTTATTTATTTATTTATTCTACAAAATCAATAATAGCTATTAAATGTCTATCTAGGCAATATTTATTTTTAACCTAATGTTAAAATTTTTATAGAAGAAAAATATATATATACATTGTGTTTGTAAAAATCAGTTTCCACAGTGTATGTATGTATTTTTTTGTTTGTTGTTTTTCAATACATTTAGTACATCTTTGAGATATTTTACCAACAACATTCTTCCTGATTACTAAGACAGGCCTAAACCTGCAAATCTTAGATCAAAATCAATAGCTCAATACAGCTCTGCTGTATTGTAAACAAAGACTTTGGTTATTGGCATGCCATACAGTGACAGCAGTGTATGTGTAGCGTGACATTTTTATGTTTTTATGACCTCTGATTCATTCATTTGTCAATGTTGATGTTATTTGTCAAACTACCCATTCAAAGAATAAAAGAACATTCAAAGTTCAAATGTTCTGAAAAGTTTATTAACAAGTCAGTAAGAGTAAACTATTTCCCTCAGAGTAAGTCGTATAAGCTTGGAAGGGAACAAACAGAAACATGGTTTCTAGGTCCCTCACTTGTTCTTAGTATTTCTGGAGTGAAATCGAGTCATATGACCGTCTCCTCAGAATAATTATATTTCTTCAGTGGGTGCTTGTGTCGCTCTGGGTGACCGGCCTCATGGCTAATGTGATTACATTCACAATAAGGAGTCTGTTTGCCTTTCTGCTGATGATTAACAACCATGCTATGCCTTTTACAGTATACACCAACAGACAATAAACACACATACACAATTGAAGGAATGTGAGTATGATTCATGTGATGCTATTACAACAGACCTTTAAACAAAACTTGACAGAAAGTTTAGCAGCATTTAAGCAAAATAGAGAAATCTTGTCATATTTACTACTTTTAAAAATCTCCTTTGTGCTTTATAAGACTTTTACAGTTCACTTAAGACTAAATTAGGGTGCAGTTCAGTAAAGATGACCATCATTGCTCGCACAAAATGGCGCACCGGGTTGGATGACTTTTTTTGGGCTTTGTCCTCCCTTTTTGGAGCTTTACAGTCACTGTCTGTATTCAGTGTATGGAAAAGAGAAGCATGAACATTCTGCAAAATGTTTTTTTTTTTTTTTTGTTTTACATAAGAAATAAAACGAAAATAATTAGATTTTTGAATCACGTGTGGATGATTACACAATGACAGACTGTTTTTGGGTGATCTAAGCCTTTAAAAGCATAATTATGCCTGTAAGATGATTGTGTCATATGATCTATTTTAACCTAGTTTGTCCTCTTTCGTTGTGTAGGAGTGGTGGTGAGTCAGACAACACTCAGTCCTGCTGTGACGATCACCACAGTCACCACAGCAAACATGAGCACTGCCGCTTCCAGCACTACAGGGCCCAGCTGCTCCAGCCTCAACACCTCCACCTGCACGGCCTGCGCTCCTGGCTCTTATTATGATAACGGTGGGTGCTTTTTTTTGTGTGTTAGGAACGTGAATTGGGTTCATTTTGATTTCATGTTGTCTTAAAAGTTGAAGTTGACACATGCACTTTCTCTTTCTGTGTTCTCAGAAACTCTGTTGTGTTCCTGCTGTCCCGAGGCAGGCCTGTGTGTGTTACCTGGAGCCTGTCTTCTGTGCGTCCAGGGTTTCTATCAGCCTCTAGCAGGACAGAAGGGCTGTCTGCCGTGTTCATCTGGGTTTTACAGCAAGTGAGAGGAACATATTACGCTGTTGTTTATTTAAAGCATAAGCAATCTTTCTGTGCCAACCATGCTTTAATCATTTTTTCATTAGTTCCACTGGAAGCCCTGTCTGCCAGCCGTGCCATACTGGGTCCTACAGCAATAACACAGGCTCTGCTTCCTGTACACCCTGTGGACCAGGTAACAAGTGATATGTCATTCATTTTTTGCTTTATGTAAATAAATTGACATATTGAGGGTGGAGGAAAAAAATATGCAACTACATATAAAAATATATTGAGTGGTAATTAGATTTTTTTTTTTTTAAATATGTATATATGTGTGTGTGTTTGTGTATTATTATATAACACTGGAATCGTTAAAATTATTCTTTATTATATAGAAGTATACTTATCCATGAGAAATAAAAATGCATGAGTCTTATATACTTTACTTTTATGAGATGTAAAATGTAATCTGGAATTAAGCATTTTAATAAGCATTTGAAAAAATATATATTCTAATATTTTTTTTTTCTCCTTATTGCTTCAGGTTTCTTCACATCTTTGCAAAATTCAACATCATGTAACCCATGTCCACAAGGCACGTACTGCAAGTAAGTTCCTTTTCTGAACATTGCACCATAAAAATACATCTCAGGCTTTGAGTTATATACACTTATGACATTTTTTTTTATATATAAAAAAAATAAACATTGGATATTGGATATTTAATGACATCTAGTCCTTGTGTGTGTGTGTGTATATGTGTGTGTATATATAATATATATATATATATATAATAAATGCAGATTTTGTTTTGATGTGTTTTTACAAAGGTTCAATTATATGGCTATTGTTAAACCGTCTCTTTTTATAGACTTGATGAAATTCTCTCTGTTGACTTGTTAAATTTCAATGCTGTGCTTTGTATTCCTGATATGTTAGTCGTCGTAGCGGTGTCATTGCAGTACCACAAGACTGTCAGAATTTGTAGTAAACAAGTTTTCTTTGTTGCTTCCTTTCTGCCCTTTTGATAGTTCCTCCAGCTGTTCTCAGTGCCGGGTCTGTCCTGCAGGCTCAGAGGCTCTACAGACTGCTTCCAAAGAATGTACGCCCTGTCGCCCAGGTATCTTCTTCTTTTAGCCACATTGCTTACTCAGATTATATGAAAATGCAAGCTAACGAAATGTAGTTTTTGTGATATAAATCTCTGGAGACAGATAAATCCACGTTACTCAGAAATATGATAGACATGATTAAATTGATCGGATCAGCGTGATACAAGTTTAATTCAGTACAAAAATAAAGGACTTTGTTGAATAAGAAAATCAGAATTTCCACAGTACACTTATGAAACTCAAATGATGTCAATGTTTTTTTGACAGGAATGCACAAGGCTTCCCAACAAACCATGTGTCGGATTTGCAGCAGTGGTTTTTATCAGATCCACTGGGGTCAAGAGAACTGTGACCTGTGTCCTGAAAACCACTACTGCCCTGTGAGTGATTACTTCCTCTAAACACACACACACACACACACACACACAGTCTGTACTGTTACAACTGCACATGCAAATCTTATACTGTAGTCTTTTTAATACTTCCTTGTTTATCTAAGAAAATAAATGTATCTCTGTCTGTATCCCAGAGTCCTGATGTAAATCCGATCCAGTGTCCCACCGATGCGTTCTGTCCTGAGGGCAGCACAGCCCCTGGTTACTGCATGGAGACCTTCTTCAGAAAGGCAGGGGAGACGTGTGAACTTGCTCCTGTTACCATTGCACTGCTTGTTATCGGAGGAGGAGGTATAAATGTTTACATCACACCATCTTTCAGCTGAACTTTTGTTGCCAAACCAAAATGTGAAAAACATCAATTTCACAGATAAAAGTCTTTTTGCTAAGCTCCGCCTCTTTATTTACACACATTAGCAACATTTCGGCAGAATTTCCCCGGCCAGCGTGAAAGGTCCATGTTGTATATTGACAATAGTGTAGCAATGCATAAAGCACAGTTCACACAGAAATCACTTTCAAACCAAGCAGCGTTTTGTTGGTCAGCAAGTCCATGATTAACTTTAAACTGTTGGGAAATTTTTTGCTTTCATCATGTAAAATTCCAGATCGAGAGTTCCTTACTGGATTTTGCCCTCAAAAATTTGCTGAACAGTGGTAAATGTACTCAATCATACAAACTAAAATTATTATTTAACTTAATATATTGATCAGTATTAGATTTTAAGATTGATTTAAGGCGGGGGTTAGCAAAAGAGTCACTCTCTTAAATTCTTCTCCTCCACAGTGGGCCTTCTCTTCATCATCGTTTTGGTTCTGCGCAGGAAAAGAGATAATGACAGCGAGCTTTCCCTTGCTCGGACGCCCCTCCTGCGAAAAGACCCCCCACCTGGTCGCTTCTATGGAATCCCTTGTGATGCAGAGCCTGTTTATGCAGGCTGGTGACATTACCATGTACACTGACCCGTTTTCAGCTGCACAAATTTTGTCTGAAAGTTTCTATTTAGAACTGTTCTAAGCTTTATATTGGTAAGATACTATTAAATATTTAATGAAGAATGAAGAGGCACTTTTCTGCATTCCATTTTTAAAACCTGTTTACTTCTGACCATGTTGTGGAGTTACATCTCTTTTGATTCTGACAGCTTTTGGAGTCTGGAAAGAATGAGAAACCACTCAGTATTTTGGGGGGGTTTTCTTTTGTATAAATTTTGCACCGGATATTATGATAAGCCATGGCACTGAAAGAATTGTGGATTAAGTTGGATTATGCTTATTTTGTTCACAGGTATGTTTACTTTTTTTTTGGTACCACTATGTTTGTCTGCCTAGGGTCCTCAAGGTATATTGTATTATATAAATTTGCAGTATTTCTTGTATTTAACATGTGATGTCACATTACTTTTAAAACAAAATATTTTGGACGTTTTCCAAGGTTGTAAACTGGAATAAACATCTTTTCACAACTTTGATATAAAAGTGTGGTGTCTTCTTTATGCAAGTTTGATGGGTTCTGTTTCTGAAACTTCCCTTTAGAAATTCCCAAATCCCAACACGTACTTTCATTATCTGAACTGTCATATGACATATATCCTGTTACTGATAATAGAGAAAATATCAGACACTTTTATTAAAACAGGAACATCATAAGGCACCATAGGTAAACAAAATATACCTATATAGAATGTGTAAAAACAATAACGGATTTTTAATTATACAATCTACCATTGTCAGCAGTTTGTCTAGGACATGTTTAAGTATCCTTCTAACCATCATAACAACAGTTTGTATTCTAGGACGGTTAATCCAGACCTTTTCCACTGGAGGTCGCTCTGTTAATTCTTGCAAACCAAGGCCCCAGGGCTCCTGAAATCATCCAGTTTCTGGACTGGCAGGTGGAGCCTGATCACTATGTTTTGGTATCCTGAGTTGGTTTGTCCTATGGCAAATTGTGACCGTTGAAGACAATAATGTGCTCACCATAGGACCACCATCACATATTAAACTTGCCTGATCACTAATAGAATAATATTGATTATTATTAAAATACGCAGTAAGTGAAATAAGAAGTACATATGATCAAAACTTAGGGATGAGCAAAATGCCTGCAGAATGTCGAATCTGTCCTCTATAGACCAGCCTTTTATGTGGGATGTCTCAACTTCCAAATTTGCACAGTTCTACTGTGATAAATTTTGGTTCTGTTATTTCACACTATTTGGGTTAATATTTGTTAATAATTACATGGGATCAGCTCTGTACAGTTTAAAAACAAGGCAGTTTTATTCCTAATAAGAATATTTATTGTTGTCAGCCATTTTAACATTGTAAATACACAATTTGCACACTGAATTAACACTGCACTGTGCTTACATACAGGTAAATACAAAACTTAATGATTATATTAAAATGTGTTGTACCTAAAACTTAAACAAAAACTGCACTGTACTTAAATTAAAAAAAAAAAAAAAAACTTTAACATTAATTTATATTTAATTTAGTGATTCCTCTCTGTACCAAACTTTGAGAACCACTGACTTCAACTAGTGATAAAATGCATAAATGTTATGTAAAATGTTAGTAGGCTAATAATAGGTTTAAAAATTATTTCATGCTGTAACTGTAGGGTTAATACAATACATTCCCTGAACAGCATATGTGAACATCATGTAGACGTATTGTCTAAATTAAATTTATGCTTTAAAAGAGTAATCATAGCAGTTTTCATCCATAGTCTGTCCGTTTAAACGTCTGTGTTTAGCTTCAAATGGCGTCTTTGAGGACAGCATTCTATAAAAATTATTAGCATTCCGATTCTGACATTCAAAAGCACAAAAAATATTTTTTTTCTCTCTTATTCCATGGATTTTACCCGTTTCCCTTCACTTGTTTCCAGTGTTTTTGCCACCAATATGCATGCGCGCGCAGCTGCAAGTAACATAACTGTGACGTCTACTTCAAATTGATCTACTACCTGACCATATTTGGATATGACAAGGAATCGACCAATCATTTTATCACATTGTCCCACCATAGGCCACGCCCACTTGCGTTTACTAGCTTTACGCCTGCGTAATAGTGTTTGGTTTTCAGACTTCGGAAGGATCGGGAAAGGATGGATGGTTTATTTTTAATTGCCCAGGCCATGTTTGTTCGGAGGCATTTGACTGCAGACTGTTTTGTAAACGAGGTACAACGTAATGGAGAGTTCACACAAAGAAACATTGGTTGAAAGATGAAGCATCCAACTGTATTGAATCTGACAGCAGCTGCATGCAAAACGTAAGTAAACAATTTCATAATGCTTTGTCTGTAAATGACCGTTTTGTATGGATAATGTTTTTTTTAAACACTTATTCATGGGGCGTTGGTACAGCTGATCTATAATAGAGCCCATATTTACATTTATATAGTGGATGATACTATCGGATGGCCTTAGACAATCATAACAGTGGCCTTTAAAAACGGATATTTTCAGACAGAGGGTCAGAATGAGGGTTGAAAATAATAATGAGGGTTTGTTTTGTTAACATCAAAGTGAACCTCAAGAAATATGCAAGTTATTACAATAATTTAAAAAATCTGAGTCGTGCCATTTTAAAAGATGCGATTCTCGTCAACCAATCAACATCGCGAGAGAGAGGCAGACCATTTTTGCAAATTAAATGAGAAGCTTTTGCATTCTAAATCCTCTGTAACGCGTCAGACCCGATCACAGCAAGAACTGTAACGTGTTAAAGTAATTCATTAGTTATGGAAAAATAACGCGATTAAAATATGTTAACGCCATGCTCCGCCCCTAGACCTGTATGTCATTTTATATTTCATAAAGCTGACTAGCGTGATACAATACAACAACTATCTAGTCCATAAATGCAGTTACTTGTAACGTTACCTAAAATTCAAGATATTAGGCAAGAAAAATGCCGCTGTATGAATTTTTGTCTCGTAGTTGTATGATAGGCGATATCACACGAGTGGCTTCATGAGTGATTTCATACAGCAGTTAAGTAAATAAGAAGTGAATATTGTGTTTTATTTTAAACATAACAATATAGTCTGTTTTTGCTCAGTTTGCCGGTGTCGTGCCAAGGTACTTACCCCTGATAAAAATTGTATCCCCGGTCGAAAATACAGTCTGAAAATATATGTATCCCGCTATAACTTTTGCCAGGTAACAAGAAACTTGTCCATATTCACCACTGTTATTAGACATGATGTGAAGTACTCAAAAAAATAAAACACTTGATCATAGGCCATCATCTTGAAATTTTGCAGGCTGTATGTCCGATAAGACAAGTATACTGCAGTCGCTTTTTGTGTATTTAAATACAATGCATTATTAAATGATTTTGAAAATAATTAACCATGGAAAGAGGAGGGAATAAAAGAACATTATAATAAACAGGACATGGCAATAGTAAAACGATAACTTAATTCATGTGTTGTAGTTTCATTAACCTTTTTATTTTGTGAATACTTTACATCATGTCTAATAACAGTGGTGAATATGGACAAGTTTCTTGTTACCTGCAAAGTTATAGTGGGATACATATCTTTTCAGACTGTATTTTCGACCGGGGATACAATTTTTATCAGGGGTAAGTACCTTGGCAGACACCGGCACAAACGTTACCTATTAAAACCACATCACAAGTGTTGTGTGTCTCCAAGCACACAAAAACACACAATTTCTGGGGTGAACCAATGATTCAGTTACCCATTCATAAAGATTTACTTCATTCCTGAATGAATCAGCCGTTTGAACGAATCCAATAAATGAATAATTGACTCAATGACTTATTCATTAAGACAGTTTATTGCCACCTACTGGCAGTTTTAGTTTCTTTTTTAGAGTATAATTTCATTTAAAAAATCATGTTTACATATTATAAAAAAAAAAAACTATATTAATAAAAAACTAATAAAAGGGATAGTTCACCCAAAAATTAAAAAAGAAAAAAATTCTTTCTAATTTTTGTAATATCGGTTTCATGCTTTTCTCGTGTAACACAATAATGGCTTTTCATTATCTTTTGTGGGTAATTTCTCAGTCAAATTTGATGTGCGATTAATTAGATTAATTAATTGCCACACTGTGTAATTAATTAGATAAAATAAAAATTTAATTATTGATAGCCCTAGTAGAAATACTCCAAACTCCATAGTCTTCGGTGACATAATAATATGATGTATAATAATACAAAACCAGGACATCCTATCAGAAATCTCAGAGAATTGTAGTCTTTGCATTACAGCTTCACTTATCACAGAGCTTGTTGAAGCACCTCGGTGGGCGACGGATGGGTTTCTGTGTTCAGTTTCCCACGGGATCGCTTTGTCTTGGATGGTGTTGAGTGGTGTCCCTCCACACCATATCTATGGGAAGGATCAGGGCGTCCGGTGGTGTGACGCTCTCACTCACCCTTGCTCAGCTGAGTCACTCTTACCATAGCGAATACCTGCTTTATATCTCTCACTGACAGTGAAGATCAATAGTGACGCTTCGCTCGGTGGGTGACGGTTGGGGTCCAATTCAGCTTCTCGTGGGAGACTGACACGTGTTTGGGAGGGGTTGTGCTGAACTTGGAGCTAGAAGGAGGCGAACACCTCCTGTGCCATGGTGCATGAGAAATAACAACAACAATAATAATATATTTGCAAATAAGCTGTGATGCAGCGACTACCAATGGGAGAAAGGAAAGTGGTCACCTGATATAGCTGGATACGGAAGAAGACAAATAGTAAGAATTTATAAAGAGTAAGAATAACAGAGAAAACCAAAATAATAATGAGTAATTTAATAGTAATAGTAGTAAATAGTAGGCCTATATGCATAATTATAAATTGTATAATTAACAAGTTATAGAATTAAATGTACAATAATTAAAATAATGGACTTTTTCAAAATAAAAAATATTAGTAATTAAAAATAATATAAATCTGCTCAAACTTTTGTGATTTTTTTTTTTTTTTAATTTTTTAATTTTTTAATTTTTTTATGTTGAGTGTGTGGTGGTTTAGCATCTCATATACTAAATATTCACCAGCAATTACAACCTCTTTTGATAAAAGGATTGCAACAAGAAGGTTTAGTTGAACCCAAAGCATATTTATTGACAGCTGGATATATGCAGATATCAAAATTGGAACAATGGAAGGCACAGCAGATGAATAAATCAGGTAAAAAAAACACGACAGCAGGTGTGGACGATGGCGGGATGAACAAGGAAGTAATTAAGCTGATAAACTGAGGCAGGTAAACTAAATTGAGCGTGAAGTGCTCAAATAAACACTCCAGTGCAGTAGCGAGCAGGAGAGAAACAGAGAACACTGGAGACTCAGAGGTGATATAGGAGAATGCTGGAGACTCAGAGGTGAGTAGAGTAGATCACTGGAGACTTGAAGGTGAATAAAGGAGACCGCTGGAGACTTGAGGTGAGTATAGGAGATTGCTGGAAACTCGCAGGTGAGTATAAGAGATCGCTGGAAACTCACAGGTGAGTATAGGAGATCACTGGAAACTTAAAGGTGAGTACACAGGAGATCGCTGTACAGTTGAGGTGAGTACAGGAGGTCACTGGAGACTTGAAGGTGAGTACACAGGAGATCGCTGTACAGTTGAGGTGAGTACAGGAGGTCACTGGAGACTTGGAATGGAACAGGTAAGACTTTGATGAAGGTAAACTCGCTTTGTGGATCCTTTACAGGCACAGGGAGCGGTCTGAGAGTCCTTAAGGGCGACCAGACAATGGGTGCTTCTCAAATGGAAGGACACTTCCTTATATATATCTAAGCTGCCACATCATCAAGCTCCATCAAAGGATGTCTCGATGTCAAGGATCCTTAGTAGGCAGTCTAATTTACAATGGAAGCCTGTGTGGGGCAAGACTTTGCATTGGAATAAATGTTAAAATTCACACAATTTCAAAACCATAAAAAGCATACATTATACATGTTAACATAAAACGTTATGTTTTACCTCTGCTGTGATGATAATGTAAATCGGGTAATTTTCACATGACACGCATGGATACTAGAAACGGACTGTTTTTTAACAGACAACACTCTATAGCTCTTTATTTTACAGTGTCCTTTTTAAATGTTACGTGCACTTACTATAGTATAATAACAGTAAATAATGCATAACTGCTTGGAACTAACTCTAAATCAAAGCCCTAAACTTATAGTAAGTACATGCTGTTAATTAATTTTCCTCAGTACTTAAATGTACAGTTGGACTTGTAACAAGGAGACTGTAAAATAAAGTGTAACCAAAAAATCCACTACAGGAATTTCAAATGTAGATACACGTTACATTATCAGAAGTTCATCCTAGAACAGCAGTCCCACACATAAAGGACCATTTAAATAATACTTTTTTTGTATAGAAGAATCAATAAATTAGTTTTAGCAAAAATATGTGCTTTTAAATATTCTGTAATCATGTACTTCATAGTTGTCTTTTGTAAACTCATTTCTGTAAACACATTATTTATACAATTATATATCTTTATTATTTATAAATGTAACAAATTATTTATTATTATTAATTATTATTTGTCTGCTCTCTTAACAGGGACCTGAGCAGTGCTGAGATTCTTCAGGATCAATACTTACAGTCTGCTTGGAAGACAAACAGCAGTATATTGGTAAAGTAATATGGATTTTAAGGGTTAGCTCACCCTAAAATGATAACTGTTTTAACACAAGATACTCTGAAAATGTTATTGTCTGTGCTCAGCCGTGAATGCTGATAACACTAATAATCCAGCAAGAACACACAAAATTGATCAAACATGACAGTAAAGATTGTTACAGACAATGTTACATTTTTTTTTTAAGTAAATGCTGAAAATTCAGCTCTGCTGTCACAGGAGTAAATTACATTTTAATATATAAAACTTTTTTTACATTTTAAATTCTAATAATATTTCATAGTATGTCTGTTTTGCTGTATTTTTGATCAAATAGCCTCAGTGAACATTAGAGGAAAAAAAAACATTAAAAATTTTACCAACCCCAAACTTTTGAATGGTTGGTTGTGTGTGTGTGTGTGTGTGTGTGTGTGTGTATATATATATATATATATATATATAAAGTGCAGTAATTAATTTTAGAATGTCTTTGTAGGACATTGGTGAAGAGTTCTGGTGCTCTGGATTGAAGAGGAGAAGGATCTCTTTGAGAAAGGTCTGGTATGATTTCTGAACACAAAGGAAACAGTGCTCTCTCTCTCATAAAAGGAATTAAACTGCTCAGTTTGGCCACAGGTGGACAAAGATTGCCAAACTAATCGGCACTAGGACAATTCTATAGGCGAAGACCTATGCTAGGCAGTACTTCAAAAATAAGGTATGACTTTAGCCCATTTCCACATTACTTTATGAAAATCCATACGCTTTTGGTTCAGATGTGTGGTGCTTTAAAATATATAAAGGAATAATTATAAATGAGACATCCAAGAGGGTATTTTTAAAATCCACAAAAAAATAGGGTCCTAGAAATGCAGTCCTAGGCTTGAAGTAATTTTAATGTTTGAAGTGTCCGTTAAATTAGTCTCAAAATGGCCATGTCTCATTCTTAAGGTGTTCACTAACAATAACAATAACAATTTCAATAACACCCGATGTACTTGTTACATCGTAAAGCCCCGTTCACACCAAGAACAATAACTATAAAGATGACGATATTAGCGTCCACACCAGGGAATGATATCGTCTGTTTATTCTAAGCGCACGCGCGTGTGCCGCATTAAATTCTCAAGCTCGTTATAGCAGAATGGATTCTGATTGGCTGTCAATGTTTGTATGGTTCATCAGCTGAAAAAAATCGTTCTGTAAGTGATTCCAACGATATCGTTTCTCTGTGCCTTTATCGTTATAGTCGTGGTGTGGACTATTCTTTAATATTGAAAACGATTTTTAGAACTATATTTTTATTCGTTATCTTTATAGTTATCTTGCTTGGTGTGAACAGGCCTTAAAGGGGTGGTTGATTGCGATTTCACTTTTTTAACGTTAGTTAGTGTGTAATGTTGCTGTTTAGCATAAACAATATCTGCAAAGTTACGAAGCTGAAAGTTCAATGCAAACGGAGATTTAAAATTCTGGCAGTTTAATGCCTACAAAAACTACAGGTAAGGGACTACAACGAGTTACTTCCCGGGTCAGATACGTCACGGACCCAGATAAACCCCGCCCCCGGGAACATGCAGCAAAGGGGCAAGGCCATGCTACGCTGCTGTAGAGAAGAAGAAGAGAAAACTAGGGGTGCACGTAAAAATCTATTAATATATGAATCGCGATTCTGTCTTCTATCGATTCTAATGGATTCACAAGTTTCAAAATC
>JAFVLL020003934.1:0-43707 GCA_021397915.2 Tor tambroides
TCGCGCCACGTAAACATTACCATGTCTGCATTTGTGATCGGAGAAACGACAAACAACAAGCACTACTCTACACAGCTCAAAACTCGCGTTTGAATTGTCAGTGGCAAATTCTTTAAATAAGAAAACATACTTACAGGCTGTAAGTCAGAAGCGCCGGACTGTCCTTGCAAAGTTGGAATTGCCCCACTTTATAGAAACAGCCTTTGTGCAAGCCAGCATTGTAGGCTACTCTTCCAGGTTCAGGAAACAGTCCTCCGTAAAATGCGCTGCACACACTCTAATATTTGGGTTGAACTGTTCTTGAACAGTGTTGTAAATAAAACTTAACCACTTATTTCTAGTTGCGTCCTCTTTTGGAAGCCCAAACAAAGTACTTTCACTTTCACAACGAAACACAACGTCTCCAGGACATGGCGCCGGCGGCAGCAGCAATGCTACAGCGAGAATAAAAATCACGCCCTCTTTCTTTACGTATACATTTGGGCGGTGTTATGCAAATCTTCCCACCCAGTGACTTAGACATGTGGGGGCGTGTTTAATTGAGCCGTTTAAGGTGGGCGTGGTTGAGTCTTAACTTTTATAAAGAATATCTCTTTGGTTTTGAGACTTCAGTCTTTGCAACTTTAGGGATCTCATCTATGCACAAACAGCTTGTAACACTCCAAAGAGAAAGAAAAACTTGAAATCGTATCATATGACCCCTTGAAGGAAGATCTTAAAGTTTAAATGGTAAAAAATAATATTTTTGGGAGTTTTTGGGAGGAAAATTTAATGTTTTATTTGACAGGTGTATTAAAGTTTCATCATTTGGGTCTCTTAGCCACTTCACAAAAGAGAATAAGGTTGGTCTTTTTTATTATTATGTATTATTATTATTTAATATTAAATGGAAAATAAAATGAATGACAAAAAAATAAATAAAATTTATTAAAAAATACAATTTTCCTAGCCAGCAAATGCTGCAGATCGCTGTTTAGACTGTCCTGTAGAGGGGGATTGTGCGTACTCAGCAAAGAAAATCTACTTGGATCAAGTGAAAAGAGTAATGTATTCATGTACACTACAGTTCACAAGTTTGGGGGCAGTAAGATTTTTTTTAAAGAAATTTATAATTTTATTCAGCAGGGATACATTAAATCGATCAGTAAAGTGTTATTAAAGGTATTTATTATATTTCGAAAGATTTCTATTTCAAATACATGTTTTTTTAGTTTCTATTCATAAAAGAATTTTGAAAAAGTATCATGGTTTCCTAAAAAAATATTAAGCAGCACAACTGTTTTCAACATTGATAATAATAGGAAATGTTGTTCAGCAAATCAGCATATTAGAATGATTTCTGAAGGATCATGTGACGCTGAAGACTGGCATAATGATACTGAAAATTCAGCTTTGCATCACAGGAATAAATGACATTTTAAAATATATTCAAATAGAAAAACAGTTATTTTAAATTGTAATAATATTTCACAGTATTACAATTTTACTGTATTTTTATACAAATGCTTGGAAAGACTTCTTTCTAAAACAGCTTAAAACCCCTAAAATTTTGTAAAAGTGACACATCATTGCTTTCTTTACTCTGCTTAATGAAGTTTATAATCATATTATGTTTATAGCACAGAAAGATCATATATTTTATGGCTGACATTTTATTCATATATCAGGGCGGTGTTGGCTGGCCAGTGTCAGTGATTTGCTCCAACTCAGTTCCTGACATTGAGTCTGTGACTGAAGCGCTCAGAACAGGACCTTACGGCCGCTGTGTGTATGAGTGTGACAATGATGTGTGCTCAAATCAGGTTGGAGAATCTCCTGTATACCTGCATCTCAGTCATTAATGATGTTCCCTTTATGTTTGTCAACAAAGTAGAATATATTGTTTTATTGCTGATTTGTTGCAGGTAGTGAACATGGAATTTGAAGGAGGCTTGACTGCTGCGTTCACCATGGTAGCATTTACAGAGGAAATATGTCTACGCAAAACATCTATCCATGGTAGTAAGGTGGGACATCATGTTAATTTGTGTCAACATTTCAACTCTTTGATGACTGTAAAGGGATTTAAAACATTTTTGCTTATTTTCTAACAAGGGAGAACTGTCCTACAATGGATCTGAGATCAAAGTGTTCGACTTCCTTACTAGAAAGACCACAAAACACACCGCAGACACGAGAATTCCAGGTAACTTTGGCACTGGGGGTCACGGGGCAGCTGATTATCATCTTATCGACTCCTTCATTGCAGCTGTGAAGGTAAGACGATGGATCTGGAAGAATGTTTTCTCTCTGTTTGTCTCATAATATCACTTCTGAGGCCTCTCTCCTCTCTCTTTCTCAATATAGCATAAGGACCCATCTCGGATTAGGTCAGGTCCTAAGGAGACATTAGCTAGTCACAAACTAGTGTTTGCAGCTGAACGTTCCCGTTTGGAAAACAGAGTTGTGTACTGTGGGGACTCATGTGATGGAGAAAGCCAATGAATGTATATGTGAAAACCATATCTGCAGTGTGAGGTTTTTTTGTTACATTTCAGTCACTACATATTCACATTGTCTTTGTTGCTCTAGAGGGAACTTACTATTTTTTTTTTTTGTCATTTTTTTCTGTGATTTTCAAAATAGACCAACTGTGTCAAATGTGATTTTCTTAATATAATTATGTCTGTTTATTCAGATGAATTATAAAACAGTAAATGTTGAATCACATTTCTTGCATTTTATGTATTAAAGATACTTGAATTTATTAATGTAAAACCTAATGTTTCATTTTTAAATGTACCTAGATGAAGTTATGTAATCAAATTATCATGTGGACCTAAATAAAAATCCTTATATTTTATCCCGTTTTGTTCAGTTTGAATATTTTATATATATATATATATATATATATATATATATTAGTTTTATGGTACACACTTGATACCTATAAATTTGATAACTGATAATTAACCATGTTACATTTTGATAAAACAAATAAATTAGATAAAGTAAAACAAATCTGACCTAAGTTATAAATACTTACAACTTAGCACAGAAGACTCATCCATGATCTGTTCTTGTTCATTATGATAAATGAATACTCCAGGAGGCAAATTTTGTTTTTGTTTTTTCTAAATAATGATTACAATTTCTCTCTCAAGCATTAGAAATATTTTACAAATGCTATCATACAAGTACAAAATGGATGAAAAAATTTCCTGCATATTATAAAGCTCTGATATTTCTATTCTGTGTCTCGGCAGCAAACACACACACACACACACACACACACACATTTGTAACGGTTACATCATTGCCCATATAAGGTCTTCCCAGGAAATAAAATAAAGCAGCATTATACTAATATATCAGCTAATTGCGTAAAACAATGAGGCGGGGTAATTATATTCTTATTACACAGCAATATATGTATTAGTAGTCATCAAAAATTGTATGTTTACATACGCTTAGAAGCCTACATTATTTTCCGTCTATTTATCGTAGTCTAGATCTTCAGCTATCTAAGATGGTAGTATGTGAGGAGCTAAACCATTTAGCACCATGTTTTAAAACAACAGCAATGACAAATGATTGAAATACATGAAATGTAAACTTTGACGATGTGGTAATAAAATAGTCTATCCTATAGTTATATAATAGCAATTTTAACATTAGTCATTAAATGTAAATGGCGTTGCAGACTGGGGAGAGGTGGCCTGTCACAGTGAGTTGTAGGGTGTCATAACCTTGCAGTCTGTCCACACAGTTCCCAAGCTTGTTAGTTTGCTGACTTTGTGGGGAGGTTACTTGAACAGAGCATTGTATTTGACAATTTTGAATGTTAAAAAAGGAGAAACCTTTATAAATGTCTTTATGACCACCTGAACACCATGTATGAAATGCATGTGTTCTACAAAATGCTCTATGTAAATAGGCACACTGAATCTGTTTTACAAAAAAAAAAAAAAATGCAGAAATCGTGGACTTAAAAATTTGGGGTCAGTGAGATTTATTTATTTTTTAAAATACATTAATACTTTTATTCAGCAAGGATGCATTAAATTGTACAGTTACTTTAAATTGTAAATCTTAAATATGTATTTATCACGCCTGTCCACAAGAGGAAGCACTGCCTCAGATGACTTTAATGCAAAATCCTATAGGCGTATTCATCCAGGCAAATACCCGACTTGAATAAACCGTTCATTCATTTATTAAAGATTTTTCAGCGACTTCTTACACTTATTCTTGTGGACCATTTATGATAGGCTAATGCTTTTATGTCGTTTATTTGTAGTTTTAAACCAGGGTGTTCCTTTAAAAATATTAGGCCTATGTGTTCCGTAGACGCATCAGTTTATGATTAGCTACATGTTCGTTCAAGTCTTGCTCTTGCTTAGTTTAAACGTCAACGCTCAAACGTAGCCTAATCAACACTAATATTGTTAATGAACCGAGCACTCCAGTCTTCTAAAACAGACGTTGTCTTCCGTTTTACATATATATTGTAGCTGCTCGCTTGTATTTATACACGTAATCACACACTTATGTAGCATACTAACCAGATTCAGGATCAAGAATTGTAGTTAAAGCGCACTGGGATTTCGTTATAAGGTAACACTTGAAAACACATGACACCCTCATTTCTTTATATCACAAATCGTTTGACCCGTTTACAAAAGAAAATTCACTTTAATGTCGTCAGATCTAAGTTATAGATCAAGTTTTCGATTGTATATCAGTAGTAGAAGTTTTGTTTAACAGTGTTAGTACAAGCCTTGGGTGAAATGGATGATTTGTCAGACTTCCAAAAAGCCAGTTTAGCAGGAGTGTCTAACCTTATCAGCCCAATTATTTTGGTGATTTAAGAACAAGTCTTTTATGATTATGAGTATGTACACCAAAGCATGGCAAGACTTCATCAGCGAAGAATGAAAATTGAAAGTGAATCACAGGGACCCACAAACACAAGACTGTGTCCAAACAACACAGAACTGCTGCTGCAAAGTGACAGCAAACATTAATATTCACACTGAAGCGTTTTCCACAAAAACCAGCCAAAGATAACTTCACAAAGCCAACATCCAATAAAGACCTGCAATTGCTAAAACTCGAATCAGACGCCAATGTTAAAATGCGATGGATGGAGCAACAAAATGAACTTCAACATCTGCCCTGGCCAGCTCAATCACCTAATACTATTATTAAAGGGTAGTTTTGGAGAGAAGAGAGAAGCAGTTTCCCTCCATGCAGATGTTTCATAGACATAATTCAAAATGTCACATTCCATTGGAGAAAAGTTCAAACGTTTTAGGAATCTCCACTAAGCAGGGAAGCTGTATTAAAGGCAAATGACGGTCAAACACCTTAATAAAGAATTAGCTTATTTCTCAGGTGTTAATAGTATTATGTCCAACCTCATTACGTGTTGTTAAATCAGCAGGGATCCACTATAATGTAATCGTGGTTGGAGCTGGTAACAGAGTAGAAATCTATTCTGGCTATGCTGTGATTTTTCCTGACCGCATGGGGGTATGACTGTTTCACCACCACGTAAATAAATTTCCTCACAGGTAGTGGGAATTGCTGACCCCAGGGATTTTGCTCAAAAGAAAGTTCACGCACGTTACAAAGTATCTGATCAAAATACTTTCAATAGTATGTCCAGCTTTTTGTTACAGTAAAAGTGTTTATTCACATAGAGTGGGGCTGTAAAGCAGACAGGGAGAAATTTGCAGATGCCGTTTTGATGCCGTCTTCATAAGGTATGTGGTTTCCACATGAAAGAGTTCTGTTGATCAGCATGATGTGTATTATTTTTTTTATTCTTTCTAATGTTACAGAGGAGGACTGCACAGAGATCGTAGAGGCTTGCATTCAGAGCGGCGTCATGCTCACAGTGTGCCATGTTCTCCGATACGACCCTATCATCCACAAAATTAAAGTAGTTACACTTTCCTTTGAGTCTTAATAAACTATCCAAGTCTCAGGCATAAAAGAACATATACATTTCTTTTTTCAACAATTCAGGGGCTGATTGACAGTGGAGTGATTGGTGATGTCATCCACATTCAACATCTGGAACCGGTAGGATGTGTTTAATGTGTTTGCGGTGTGTGTGTGTAATGCGTGTCTCTCTGTGTTGTGTCAGTGCTGTCTTCTCTAATAGGTGGGGTTCTATCATTTTGCTCACTCCTTTGTCAGAGGAAACTGGAGAAACGAGGCAGAAAGCTCTTTTGCTCTGTTAGGCTTATGCTGACATGATTTGGATCTGATTCATCACTGGGCTGGTGGACGAAGGTGCACTAAATCTAACATGACCTGTGCACATGTGGCGAAGCTAAACTCATAGTGAATAGAAAGAGTGCTTCTTTTATTAATGTGTTTAGGCTGATTGCACAGGACGGTCAAGTTTAACCTCATTGGATGATGATGTGATGCAGCTACACTATATTGCCAAAAGTATTGGGTCGCCCCCTTCTAATGAACAGGTTTGACTGCTTTAGCAATTTCCATGAGTATAAATCTTAATGTTTAAGCATATAACGATATTCTAGGGAATTGTGTGCTTCTAATTTTATAGCAAAAGTTTGGACAGGACCCTTTTCTTTTCTAACATGGCAATGCCTCTGTGTATAAGGCAAGGTACAAAAAGAAAATTCAATTCAATTCAATTCAAGTTTATTTGTATAGCGCTTTTTACGATACAAATCGTTGCAAAGCAGCTCTACAGGAATTTAAGTTTCCACAATATATTTATATATTGTAGAACCTTAATATATTTAACTTATGGTATTTCTGGTATTTGGTAATTCTGTATGTTGTCTGAGCGTCCTCTGAGGGGTTGGCATTATCTTCCTCAGGTGTTCGGTCATCTCAGATCATTTAAGGGTTGGATCCAGACTGGAGCTTCTGGAATTCCTAGTTACCACGGGACGTTAATCCCGTGGCAGAAACAGAAGCTGTGTCCGAAACCGCTCCCTATCCACTACATAGTGCACTATATCGGGTGTCAGCCATTTTGTAGTGCTGTCCGAATTCTGAGTGAACGACTTCATTCCCTACATTCGTTCACTACTTTTTACCCACAATGCATTCTGATTTCGAGTGTACAACCGATGTACACTGTGACCTTTCTTCCTGATCAATGCGGAGAACCGACGAGCTGGAAGAGAGAGCGGGGACAGCGAGTTTGAATAAGAGATCGTTTAATTTACATAAATAAGGATAATTTGGAGTGTATTTAAAAATGTTCGTTAGTAGCGTGTTCATTCTGATGTCAAATTAACGGTCCTTATGAGGGCGCTCTCTGACCATTGTCATCTTATCTGAGTGCCAACGCTGCTCAGGAGGGAGTTTCCAGATACTACAAACAATAAATACATAAAATTATGAACGTGTTAATGTGAGTTTTATTTTTGTTGACAGTATTTTAATAGTATTTAATGATTATGAACATAAGCATTACAAAACAAAATTATATAATGAAACCACAAAGCTGATTACAATATAAAGTTTTAAGTGTCATTGCTATTAATATTATTTTCTAAAATATAAAAGTATATGTGACAAAGATGTTTTTGCAACAGCCAAGTCTCACGCGCAGTGTACACGTCACCGTCCGAATCCGTTCACTTCATTTCGTTCTCCTTCACAGTAGTCACTCAACTTACACACTATATAGGGGTTAGTGAATGAGTGAACGAGTGAGCGATTTCAGACACAGCTAGAGAAACAGATAGAGATATAATTAGCGTAGCTGCTGTTCCATCTAAGTAAAAATTATTTGTTCAACCCAAGCTAAAGAATAATAATAATGTACATTTGATCAGATATAACTGCAGTACAAGATTATGAGATGCATTAGAAAAATGCGTGTCTTTAATCTAGATTTAAACAGAGATAGTGTGTCTGAACCCCAAACATTATCTGGAAGGCTATTCCAGAGTTTGGGAGCCAAATGTGAAAAAATTCTATCTCCTTTAGTGGACTTTGCTATCCTAGGTACTACCAAAAGTCCAGAGTTTTGCGACCTTAGGGACCGGGATGGATTGTTGCATGGTAGAAGACTAGTTAGGTACGCAGGAGCTAAACCATTAAGGGCCTTATAGGTAAGTAATAATATTTTGTAACTGATACGAACTTGATAGGTAGCCAGTGCAGAGACTGTAAAATTGGGGTAAGATGATAATATTTTCTTGACCTAGTAAGGACTCTAGCCGCTGCATTTTGGACTACCTGTAGCTTTTTCATTGAAGAAGCAGGACAACCAGCTAGCAGTGCATTACAATAGTCCAGTCTAGAGGTCATGAATGCATGAATTAGCTTTTCTGCATCAGAAACAGGTAACATATTTCGTAGCTTGGCAATGTTTCTAAGATGGAAGAACGCTGTTTTGTAACATGGGAAATATTATTTTCAAAAGACAATATGCTGTCTAATATAACACCCAGATTTTTGACTGTAGAGGAAGTAACAGTACATCCGTCTAGTTGCAAATTGTAATCCAAGAGATTCTGTGTACCAGTTTTTGGTCCAATAAGTAATATCTCTGTCTTATCTGAATTTAATAGGAGAAAATTATTGGTCTTCCAATCTTTTACATTTTTAACACACTCTTTTAGCTTAGATAATTTAGAAGTTTCATCTGGTCTTGTTGAGATATATAGTTGAGTATCATCAGCATAACAATAGAAACTAATCCCGTATTTTCTAATAATATCACCAAGGGGCAACATGTATATTGAAAATAGCAGAGGACCTAGGATCCTTGTGGTACTCCGTACTTTACTGGTGATAATTGAGATGACTCCCCATTTAAATAAACAAAGTGGTAGCGATCGGACAGGAAGGATCTAAACCATCTGAATAGTTGAGTTTTGTAATCGATTATATATATAGTTTTCTTATAGTTTTGTAATCGATCTATGAGTATGTCATGGTCTATAGTGTCGAACGCAGCACTAAGATCAAGTAAAACTAGCAATGAGATGCAGCCTTGGTCTGACGCAAGAAGCAAGTCATTTGTAATTTTAACAAGTGCAGTTTCTGTACTATGGTGCGGCCTAAAACCTGACTGAAATTCTTCATAGAGATCATTTTTTTGCAAGAAGGTGCACAATTGAGCAGATACAACTTTTTCTAAAATGATTGATTCAGTCAGTGTGGAAGAACTTGACTGGTCTGCATAAAACCAAGTCCTAATCCCAGTTTAACACTGGCTCTGGTGTGACTGTAAATGCAGACCTTGAGCCAAAAACTCATCACCAAACACCAATGACTTGTACATATGGAATTTGCAGTCATTTTGGAACACTTCCAAAACTGTTGCAACAGATGGAAATACAATTTTTAAATACATGAATTATGTTCCCATCGTTGTTGCCACAGATTTGGAAGTGCATTTTCTGTTCTAAAGAAGGAGGTGTCCCAATATTTTTGTCTATATAGTGTATGTACAAGTCATTTGTTGGCAAGTCATTTGAGTTTTTGGCTCAAGGCCTGCATTTACAGTCACACCAGAGGTGTTAAACTGGGATTAGGACTTGGTTTTATGCAGACCAGTCAAGTTCTTCCACACTGACTGAATCAATAATTTTCTTTTTGAACCTTGCCTTATACACAGAGACATTGTCATGTTAGAATAGAAAAGGGTCCTGTCCAAACTGTTGCTATAATATTAGAAGCACACAATTTCCTAGAATATCATTATATGCTTTAACATTAAGATTTGTACTCATAGAAATTACTAAAGTAGTCAAACCTGTTCATTAGAAGGGGGCGACCCAATACTTTTGGCAATATAGTGTATTATAATTATATTGGGCCACTAATCTGGAAGGGGCTCTTTTGGCTCTGGCCTGTTTTTTGACATTACTTTCTTCAAATTATCGTCAAAATACATCCATATTTTTTTTAATCAAAATTCTTCATCAATATTCATAAAGTTTTAAGGTAGTTATTGAAGTTAAATAATATTTTTAGGATAAAATTTCATTTTGCAGGTTTATCAAAGTTTTGTCATTTGGCTCCCTTAACCACTTCACAAAAGATAACAAGGTTGGCATTAATATTGTTTTTTTTTTTTTTTAATTAAATGAAAAATGCTATTGTGAGATCTCATTAAAAAAATGTATTTCACAATTTTCCTAGCCAGCATGTTCTAGATCGCTGTTTAGACTGTCCTGTAGAGGGGGACTGTGCATAATCTGCACATAAAGAGTAATGTATTCAAGTACACTACAGTTCACAAGTTTGGGGTCAGAAGGTTTTTTTAAAATTTGTATTCACTTTTATTCAGCCAAGAAAAAGAGTTTTATTTTACGGAAGATTTCTATTTCAAATAAATGTTTTCAACATTGATAATAATAAGTGTTTCTTTCGCAGCAAATCAGCATATTAGAATGATTTCTGAAGGATCATGTAACACTGAAGACAGAAGTAAAGCCTGTTGATAATTCAGCTGTGTCATCACAGGAATAAGTTACATTTTAAAATATACTCAAATAGAAAACAGCTATTTTAAATTGTCATAATATTTTACAATATTTATGATCAAATAAATGCATCCTTGGTGAGCATAAAAGAGCAAAAAAAAAAACATTACACCATAATTTTGTAAAAGTGACATATTACTTTCTTTACTCTGCTTGATGAAGTTTGTGATCATATGATGTATATAGTACAAAAAGAACATATATTTTATGGATGACATTTTATTCATAAATCATGGCGGTGTTGAATCTCCTGTATAATTGCCTCTCAGATATTCAGTAATGAAGTTCCCTTTATGTTTGTCAACAAAGAAGAATATATTGTTTTATTACTGATTTGTTTTAGGTAGTGAACATGGAATTTAAAGGAGGCTTGACTGCTGCGTTCACCATGGTAGCATTTACAGAGGAAATGTGTGAACGTAAAACATCTATCCATGGTAGTAAAGTGGGATATCGTGATCATTTGTGTCAACATTTCAGCTCTTTGATGTCTGTAAAGGGGTTTATCATCTATTTGCTCATTCTCTCACAAGGGGGAATTGTCCTACAATGAATATGAGATCAAAGTGTTTGACTTCATCACTAATAAGACCACAAAACACACCGCAGACATGAGAGTTCCAGGTAACTTTAGTAAAGGCTGTCATGGGTCAGCAGATTATCACCTTATCAACTCTTTCATTGCAGCTGTGAAGATAAGACGATGAATCTGGAAGATAGTTTAGAGTAATTTCATCACTCCCACTTCTCTTTTCCTCAATATAGGACCCAACTCTGATTAGGTCTAGTCCTAAGGAGACATTAGCAAGTTATAAACTAGTGTTTGCGGCTGAATGTTCCCGTTTGGAAAACAGAGTTGTTTTCTGTGGGGACCCACAGAATGGAGAGAGCAGATGAATAAAAAAAACAAAAACTTTTATATGGATTAAGTGGTTCTTACCATGCTGGAATGGCGTTAAGAAGAAAGTAAATAAATAAATAAATCATGTCTTTTATATTCGGATGAATTATAAAACAGTAAACTTTCAATCACATTTTTTTTGTGTTTACTGTAACTTAAAGATATGCACCCATGTAATCAAATGAATTATGTGGAATTACTAATTATCTAAATAAAAATCATCATATTATGGATCTTTTGTTTAGGTTTAATAATATTATTTAAAAATGTATTTTAGTAGCCATTCAGACTTTGAGAAGAAATTATGCATTTTACTGAATCAATGCCAATTATAATGTGCAAATTTTCATCTTCATGTTCTGTTTATCTTTTAGTGTTTTCAGTGGCCGACAGTCAAATTAAAGGAGTATTTCACCCAAAAATGAAAATTTGCTTAAAATGTACTCTCAGGCCATCAAAGATGTAGATGAGATTATTTTTTCATCAGAACAGACTTGGAGAAATTCAGCATTATATCACTTCAGGTATCCTCTGCAGTGAATGGGTGCCGTCAGAATGAGAGTCCAAACAGCTAATAAAAACATCACAATAATCCACAAGTAATCCACATGACTCCAGCTGACCGGTTAACATCCTGTGAAGCGTAAAGCTCCATGTTTGTAAGAAAAAAACTTAGTCCATAGTCCATAACCCATAAAAACACTTCCTCCAGTGAAAAAGTCCATCCACTGCTGTTCTATCACATCAAAATCTGCCAACGTATTTGTTTAAGACTGTTCTGGACTGTTTTCACTGTTTTGGAGTTGTTCATATTTCCCTCCTGATTTAGATGACATTACTTTTTCACTGAAGAAAGCAATATGGATAAAGGACTCATTTTTTAGCAACAGAAGCAACGGTTTAAGTTAAAATGTCTTTTTTGGTGAACTATTCCTTTAAGTAGATTGTCTGCATATGGTCAGAAGCCTAAGTTTTTATAAAAGAAAGAAAAAAAAACAGAAAACAAAGAATATTTATTTATTTTTACCTCTATATATTATACTCCAGATCTTTAGCTATTTAAAATGATAGTGTGTGAGGAGGTAAACTTTAATGGTGTGCTAATAAAATTATCTATTGTTATATAATAAATAGCAATTTTTACATTAGTCACTAAATGTAAATGGCGTTTCAGACTGGGGAGAGGTGGCGTGTCACAGTGAGTTGTAGGGTGTCATAACCTTGCAATCTGTCCACACAGTTCCAAACCTTGTTAGTTTGCTGACTTTGTGGGTGAGTTATCTTGGTTGTGGGCGGGTTACTTGAACAGATTATAAGATCATTGTATTTGACACTCATGGTGGATAAAAAAACCTTTATAAATATCTTTTTGAACACCACATCTAAAACTTTACTTTACAAAATTCTGTATGTAAATAGGCACATTGCATTGGTTGTACAAAACCTTTTTTTTTTCTTACAAATATATGGTTTTACATATGGGCCTTGGAACATGAGCAGAAAGAATAATTTTTTTTAAAATAAATTAATACTTTTATTTAGCAAGGATGCATTCAGTTGATCAGAATTAACCTCAGTTCCCACAAAAATATTAAGCAGCACAACCATTTTCAAAATTGATATTAATAAGTGTTTCTTGAGCATCAAATCAGCATATTAGAAGGATTTCTGAAGGATTATGTGACACTGAAGACTGGAGTAATGGCTGCTTTGGCATCACAGGAATAAATGACTTTTTATAATATTTTAAAATGATTTTAAATTATAATAATATTTCAAAATGTTATATTCTACTGTATTTGTGATTAAATAAATGCAGCCTTGATGATCATAATCTTACCGACTCCAAATTTTGACATGGTAGTGTATTTAAAACCATTCGTAAATAGTCGATTTCAATTAAATGTATGTCCAAATGAATTGCACAGAAAGTCCAAACGGTAGAACTCATGAAATTTTATTATATCTCTTTCTTAAGCTTTGTGGTTAAGGCCCTCTGTTGAAGTCATTACTTCGTTCTCTCATATAGATAGCCAGGGGATAAATCTAGGTGCATTTTGATACCTCTGCCCTAAATGACTCACAAAATGTCAAATAAATACTCTCTCCTTGCCACAATGTCTAAAATACAGGATATACCACATTGCGTCACTCTGCACACTGGCCACTTTTAAACAAGCATAGTTTCATTATGACTGTGAGGGAGGGTGAACACTGAACTCAATGGTTGTGTAATGAATCGGATGACGAGTCTGGCTCCCACCTCTAACATGAGCATTGTCCAGATGGGTCTGATTATTGGTGCGAGCAGTAGCCAACAGAATATGTTCTTTTTGCTATGACATCTGATCAGCCATGCCAAAGCGAAGAACAAATGATTTCCACTCGAAACCAGCATGCATCATCATGAGCTCAGCTTGAGAACCTCGTGACTCATAAAATACAGCTGTTGACTCAGACAAAGGCAGGCTTTTTATTCTTTGGAAGTACAATCGCATTCTTATAGGGCTGTGTGATATGCTTAGTTAGTTATCTAGGTTTAGTGATGTCATGAGGACATACTGAGTTGCACGACTTTTAAAAGTTGCACACCTATGGATGTTTCCTCACTGTAATTTGTATGATGATAAAATCTCCAGTCTGGTTCACAGATGTTCATGCACAGAATGGGTCATTAGGGTTTGTATCTGGTGCAAAAGTCATTCAAAACTGCGCTTTGTTGTGAAATTCTGTTTTTAAACTTAAGCTGTTGAATAACCCACTCTTGGGATTAAATGATTCTTATCATGTTTTCTCTCACAACAGAAGCTGAAACAGCAAACTATCCATCCAGAAGTCTTGTTTTTCTTTGTGGTCATTTGGGGGAAGCAGTGTGTGTTTTCTGAAAACTTGGTGAGTGGGAGTTAGAAAGGTTATGTTCGGTGAACTATAAGTCACAGGAACATCAAGGAAAAAGTGAACTTCAAAAAGTACACACGGTCTAAATCTTTGAGTGGCATCCTGAAAGACTGCGAATGACGTTCAGAATCCATTCTTTTGATGTATGTAGGTCACGCTGATGGAATCAGGAAAAAGCTGGGCCAGGAACCGTAACTGCTCAGCATGACTGTGATATGGTGAGTCACAGGATGTAGCTTGTGAGGTGAGTGCTGGCTGAAAAACGTGGAGGCAGCAGCAGACTCCCGGATTCCAAAACAAGTTCCTGGCTGGGACCTCAGAGGAAATCTGTAGGTCTAAATAGACAGACCGCTTCTGTATTTACAACCGGATACTCCTTTCCACACATGACTTGTCATTCCCTCTCACTTTTTTTAATCTCTTCTGGCCTTCAGTAAGAATAAAGACATATGTTTTTATATTTTAACAGGCCATTTTTTATGTCGCTGGAGTTTTGAGTGGTATGCATATGGTAACCTGACGCATCTCAGCAACCTTTGTTCAATACACAGAACATGATGAAATGCAAATATTTCTAAATCAACCTTTGGGACTATTCACATTTCCAACTTTGGTATAATTTGACTTACGACATATCCTGAAAGCATGGCTGTTTTCATCATTCATGAAATAACAAAAGAGTAACACTTTCTTACAGCATATTCTTTTTGATACTTTTTCATTGATCCTGGTTTTGAAATATCATTGATATTTTTGATGAAATTTGAGAGCTTTCTGACAGCAACGCAACTGATACTTTCAAGGCACAGAAAGGTAGTAAGGACATCGTTAAAACAGTCCATGTGACATCAGTGGTTCAACCGTAAATTTATGAAGCTATGAGAATTCTTTTTGTGCGCTAAGGAAAAAAAAACTTCAACAATTTCTTCTCTTCTGTGTCAGTCTTCGACACACGTTCACAAGAGTATCACGACTAAGGGGAACTGTCCCCTTAATGTTATTGTTATGTAATGTATGTATATATATTATCGTGTGAAAGGTTGAGGTCAGTAAGATTTTTTAACGTTTTTGAATGAAGTCTTTTATGCTCACCAAGGCTGGATTTATTTAATCAAAAATTCTGTAAAAACAATAATATTGTAAAATATGATTACAATTTAAAATAGCTGTTTTCTGTTTTAATATATTTAAAAATATTATTTATTCCTGTGATGGCAAAGTCTTCAGTCTCACACTGTAAGAAAAAAAAATCTGTAGAAAAACAGATGTCAGAGCAGAAAATTACCAGTACATTTTCTGTCAAATTTATATATTTATTTCGTCTATAAACAACACAATGCAATGGGCAATAACCAACATGCTAAAAAAAAAACGACATGGAAAATTTCTTCATATCACATTAGAGCAGGGGTGCCCAACCCTGTTCCCATGACCTGAGTGCTTAGCTCCAACTCTAATCAAACACACCTGGACAAACTAATTAAGCAGCCCCAGGATCGCGTGAAAATTAAAGGCAGGTGTGTTTGATTAGAGTTGGAGCTAAACTTTTCAGGACAGTCGATCGCCAGGAACAGGGTTGGGCACCCCTGCATTAGAGTATTTACAGACTTTTCTTAGTGTGCACGTGATCCTTCAGAAATCAGTCTAATATGTTGATTTCTAATATGCTGATCAAGAAACATTTCTTATTATTATCAATGCTGAAAACAGTTGTGCTGCTTAATATTTCTGTGGAAACTGTGATACATTTCAGGATTCTTCGATGAGTGAATAGTTCAAAAGAACAGCATTTATTTACTGTCACTTTAATTAATTTTTTAGGTTCTTGCTGAATAAATACTAATTTCTCTGGATAAATAAAAATCTTACTAAACATCTGTCTATGTAAATAACAACATATTAGTTCATTCATTAAAAAAAATATCATATTCTGATATAAGTCCATCTAACGGCATTCTTGAATCTCTCAGCTATTTTATCTCATTCAATAGATTGTTTAGATTGTGTGAGATGCAGTAGTGGTGCTATGGAGTGACAGGGGCAAGCATGACCCCGCCTAAGCTCACTGCAGCGCTTGCTTACAAAGAGACTTACTCATAAGAAAAAATGCAGTGGGTGATCTGAGCCACCATGACCCATTAAAACAACAACAGAGAAAGCTACTCAACAGCCCTGTCAGGTTCCTCCACCTATAAACTAACTCAGGTCAATCATGTAAAAGGGGTAAAAGTAATGGTTACAGTGTTTGACAGACTAGCTTCTACAATCAACTCCTAAAACATGAACAGAACCAAAAATAAAATTTTTATTTTGCACATCTCATATCCAGAGATGAGATCAAAGTGTTTTTGGATGCAGATAAGAACTTTATTATTTTATACGATTTTTATCGATTTAGTATGTGAATGTTTTTAAGCAGAGATCTCCTCCCATGCTATAATGTTATTTCCATTCAGTTGTTTCCTTCAGTTGCCTCTAGAGATAAAGAGTATCTCTGGAGCATGCAATCAGGACAGAGGAAATGCTGTCAGTCACCTGCTTGTTCCTTTCCCTATTGCTCTCCAGTGAACTTAAAAAGGATTCTCAGCCTGCCATCATTCATGTTGTGGAGAACTCAGGCGGAACATCCAGAACAGAGAGTGAAAAGATGTATGTGTACGTCAAGGGAAGCACGCGGTGAATTGACAAAACATGCGCTGAGAGCAGTCATCCTTGTAAAACATTTGCCTTGCAGTTTATGGCACGTAATTCCTCCTTGTACGCCAAATGCATGCACTGTGCTTCAGATAAGCATGGCTAAAATAGCAGTTACATGGGTTCATTTGGCGTTTGCATCAGGAGATAGCATTCAGATATATAGTTCCTGTAGAAATCATTTGTGGTTTTCAGAAATTGCTCAGCACTGTGTTCGCCTACCTGGGAGCACTTCATTTTACCACACGCCCACAACTCATTCCCAGAAAGGCCCAATGTTCCAGATAAGCTCTTTCTCAAGAACGGTTTTGGGGTTGTTATAAGGCCCACGGGGTGCCTATTGTTCATGGCTTTCACAGGAAGTTGGTTAAATCTCAAGGCTATGATGCTGGATGCTGCTCACAATAGTTATATTATGTGACTGCAGATACAATACATTACAACCAGTGCTATTATTGCTAATTAACACTGTTAAAATAGTTTTCGGTAAGTAAAATAAAATAAAATGTATATTTAAGATGGACTTAGATAAAAACTTAAACTCAGACAAAAATTGTTGAGTTGTTAAGAAATGTTTCCTTGGCAAGAAACTGAAAATAAGTTTACGTACTGAAATGATTAAAATGAAAGTGATTTAATTAAAACTAATAAAAATGACAAAAGTACACCCCAAAATTGCTAAAACTTAAATTAAAATGAAAATATTCAAATGAAAGCTGCTCAAAATATCAATAAATACTAGAATTGAACTACAATGACATTGATTACAACAAAGGCTTTAAATATAGAGGTTATAGTATTTTCAAGAGCATGTGTCATGTTTCAACTATCACTGATTTTAGCAAGATATTTTTAGTTCATTGTTCCTGATCAATAAAACCATAATCATTTCCTGTTGATTACGATGATGCAGAGATTGTGTGTCTTTTTATGATCTTGTTGAGTTGAGCAATCAGTTCAGAAAGGTCACTGATTTTCAGAATCTGAATAATAGAAGACAGAATTAAAAATAGAAAAAAACTAAATATAATATAATATAATAAAATAAAGATTATCTGTAAACTTATATTATTACACAGAAATACTCTGAAATACCCTGAGGTATTGTGGGTCAACTTTGATATAGTTATCTAAGGACATGGGTTTCATGGGATGCATGGCATCAGCAGCTGTGTGGGACCAGGGACAGGAAATGATTTAACCCTCTCCTTGGGAGTTCAGTCCCCCTGTGGCCTCCAGCCTCTCTCAACAATCATCACAGGCTTCAGGGACACAAACAGCACATCAACATGCTGCTGAGCGGAGTGTTTTTCCACAATGATTTATAGTTCAAACACTCATCTGTTAAGTTAGCGTGCTGTATTTGATTGTGACTCTCTTTCCCATATGTGATTTGTCAGAGTGATTTATTCTCTCTCTTAAGAGTGAATGAAATGTGTGTCTGAGTCTGAAGGTTTTATTCATTCTTATTAATGGATTATGTGAAGCCGTCTTCTGTGACCAGAGTGGACGTGATTCATTACACGTTAGTAAAACCCTTTTCTGTAACAGCCTCAGAGTTGTTTGCGTTCTAGAGCAGTGATTCAAGACCACACATCTCCATATGGAAGAAAGATCCAGCGGAAACGATTAGCCTCCACAGAAAGTTCCACCCTCACACTCCCACTTTCTACGCTCACATGCTATGACAGCTAGACATGCCCACGTGTGCCTCCCTAATGCAGGCTGTGTGTGTGGAAACAGCATTTTGGATTTGAGCAGTGTTGCCAGATCTTTCTAGAAAACAAGGGATTGGTCTGACAGAACAATCCAACAATAAGCAACTTGCCTTTCAAAAAGTGATTTCAGTTTTTGTGTATACTTCATATGAATTTCTTAATATAATTGTTCTGATTTATTCAACAAACTGCATACTCTTTCTGCAGCAAAATGTTTAATAATTTGTGTTTATAATCCCACAAAAAAGGCAACCCTTCTTCCCATATTTGGGCTTTATGAAATAAGTCAAGTCACCTTTATTTATATAGTGCTTTATACAATACAGATTGTGTCAAAGCAGTTAAAAAAATAGTGTGTCAATAATGCAAACAAAATTCAATTCGGCTGTAGAGCAGCTCTAAAAAGAGAACAACATTAAACAGTCAATTTTTTTGTTAAAGTCAGTTCATCCTTGATTTGGTAATGTCATCATCCAGCTCAGTTCAGTTCCCTTCCAATAGTGTCTGTGCAATCAAGTCGACAATATTGCCAAAAATTAAGTGTCCCCAACTAAGCAAGCCAAAGGCAACAGTGGCAAGGAACCCAAACTCCATTGGTGACAGAATGGAGAAAAAACCTTGGGAGAAACCAGGCTCAGTCAGGGGGGCATTTCTCCTCTGGCCAGATGAAACAACATGGTGTGGTTTAATTCCAGGCTGCAACACAAGTCAGAATTGTGTAAAGGTCTTGTCTGGCTCTTGTAGTCTTTGCAGAGGATTTGTACCGGTGGCCGATGAGGTCTTCACAGGGGATCTGTCTCTGGGGCTCATCTAGTTTCTGTGGTCTCTGCTGACATTCAGGGCTGTCAAGGTCATCTGTAGGTGCTGATCCACCATCTGGACTGGATCCGGGAGACTGCAGTGACCAACTGATCTGGATACTGTCTGGATCTGGTGGCTACGGTGACCTCGGAATAAGAGTGAAACAGTCTAATATTAGCGTATGTCATTCTTCGTATGATGTAACGAGTACATCGGGTGTTCCTGGTTCCGGTTGACCTAATTAATGCAGCCTAAAAATCCTTTAACAGATTTAAATTATAGAACTGTGATAATGTGTTAGAATTGGTATGTGTATGCCAGGTTACAGAGATAGGTCTTTAATGTAGATTTCAACTGCCTCCCGAACAACGCCAGCAAGACTGTTACAGAGTTTGGGCACTAAATAGGAAAAGAATCTAGTGCTCTCAGTCGATTTTAATATTCTAGGTATTATCAAATGGCCAGAGTTTTGAGATCGCAGCGGACACAGAGAACTATAAGAGCTCACTCAAGAACTGAGGAGCTAAACCCTCTAGGGCTTTATATGTATTCAGCATGGATTTAAAATGTATAAGATGTTTAATAGGGAGCCAGTGCTCTCTAAAAAAAAAAAAAGAGCCCAAAGTCGATTAAAATAAATGGACATGGCAACACTGGATTTGAGCCTCCAAAACATGCAACATAATATGAATGTTAGTTACTTCATTGCTAGCTTATCTCAAGGACTTTATGGAAATTTGAATTTGTATCATTTTGTCAATACAGGAAAACTTGCTGCGTTTTACGTCAAATAATTCAATACATATGAACTCAAAACGTGCTGTTTGTCACAAGCCATATAAGGTCGCACTAAACGGCTCCTTTAAGACAGTGGGCGGCGCCTATGAGCTGACGTAGACAGTCCTTATAAATAGTTTCTAGCTCGCTGCTTTCTGTGATGAAAGCGGCAAATTGAGCGGCGGAATATATTACTGCACGTGTGTTTTGTTTAATATATTGTTGTGAAAGTTTTATGAAGATACTCCGGGATTAATCACAGCATTCGTTGTACAAGTTGTACTGGATATAAGAGAGCAGCTATAAACACAACCCAGCGAAACATTTAACCTGTAAGTAGTTTTAAATATTTTAAAGTTGCTTATGTTTTACATTCATCATACAGATGAATATGTCCAAATGTTCAGTGCAATTCACAGTTTATGTGCAACTCCTATTATGGCTGTTCTTTGGACTGGAATATAGTTTGAGATGAGTCGCGCCTGAGTCAGAAAGGGTTTGTCAATGGGTGTGTATTGAAATAGATGTAGAAAACCTGTCCACATATCAGATTGATCTTTATATTCCCACTGCAATTTCGTATTTTACAAGCTGCCCTACGTCACTCCAGGGAACTGTTTACAAGACAGCAACCGGTTGAGTACGATCTGTCCTGTGTTGTAGTAGTAACCTAGTTTATCACTGACCATAGCTTTATGAACTCTTGCACGTCTTCTGTTATGGATTCATCGCGAGTGCGCCTGACAGCCTCGCGCCTCCAGCTGATTCTGCTTTTCTGTTACCTATTTTTTCATTGACTTGCCTATGGAACCTCGCCAGCAATGCACAGATAAAAGTATCAGTTATCATTGCATACCAAGCTATACATCTAATCAAAGTGCCCACTGTATGTTTCTGTTTTGTGTTTAGGTGTTCATCTTTCTTCTTTACAGTCTGTCACGTAGGCCTGTTGATTTAGAGGGGATTGAAATCTCTTTATTTAAATGGGAGTGTCAAATGGGCGTTAATATTATTGCATATTATTATGTAGTTATATCATTAAGAGAGAGAATTAATTAAGGTGAGGTACAGTGACGTATTAAAATAACCGTATAGATGCATAGACGAGCATATAGTACTTATATAAATTATAATTTTGTTTTTTTTTCCTCAGCCAAGGGAAATACTACTTAAAGTAAATATTAAAAAACAGCCAACTTGAAACAAACAAAAATGCTAACTTTCTTGTAAAATGTATAGTATAATATAAATGCACTGCAATCAAAGCGATTCCTATCTGAATATTAATATTAATAATAATGTGCAGTGCATTTATATTATATTGTAATATAATATAATATAATATAATATAATATGAATGCACTGGAATCACAGAGATTCCTATCTGCATAAATTGATAGCAGTGATCTAATCTAATCTAGGCTAATATCTAATTTAATGTAATGTGTGTGTACACATTACACACAAACACACACAAGATAGCTCTGGTCCTTTTATCCTTTTTTTTATACTGATATTTAGTATTTACTTAGTAGACACTTACGCACTGTGATTAGACATACAACTAATTATGAATGTTTGTATGCTATGACAATATCAAAACTTTTAGTGCCACATTGCTAGCAAGGTTTCATATGCTTGTGTGTGTGTATATATATTTACTTATTTATTTTAACCACACTTTGTTTGGACAGGATTAAAAACATAAACTACTGTAAAAAGTGGATTTATTTCCTGTCCAAGTTCTGTGGAGATTTATAGTGAATGCTTAATTTGGTGTTCTTATGTGGTGTTGTTAGGTTTTAATACATAATTTGCCCCACTGTACTATTTGACATAGTAGATGCTGTTCCTCTGAGTAGTGGATCAGTACGTCCTCTTTGGCTGCTGTCCCAGGCCCCGCTGGTGACGTCCTACCTCACACCTCTTTCATGCCTTTATGGCAGGGCTTTAACCTCACGGATAAGAACTGACTGATGTTGAAAATGCACAGGCACTCTCCCCAACGCAAACACACAAAGAACCATTTATGCTTTAGCGTCACATCTGCATGGAGGTCTTTACTGGGAGAATTGACGATTGTTAGTTTCTGCCTTTCACGGTTCTGACTGAGGCAGAGCAGAGGCCGAGCATGTGATAAGTTGCATAATGGAGCCTGCATGGGTATTTCATTGATTACATTCTGACTTGCGCCCAGGCATTCCAGCACATTTCTCACTGAATGGTTTTGTTTTCTAGCACAGATGCTTTATTGTGTTTTGGTGTAATGTCTTAAAGAACTGATGTTGCATCACCGCAGCTTCATAGCTGAGCTGTTTGTTATATCTGCCTGCCCATATATAACAATGGAAAAACTGCATAAAAAATAATCTTAAGTCACATGTGGCTTTTGCAAGACAACCCATTTCTGCAAAGAATGTTTTTAGTGTAATGTTTTTGTCCTGTTTAAATAGGTAATCTAGATTTAGAATGTTAATTAGGGCGTTGATTGCTTTATGAAATAGCAAATAGTTTTTCATAATACTATGTTAATATATATTAAAATGTAATTTTTTCCTGTGATGGTAAAGCTGAATTTTCAGCAGCCATTACTCTAGTCTTAAGTCTCAGATGATCCTTCAGAAATCATTCTTTGATTTGGTGAAAACATTTTTTTAATGCTTAATATTTTTGTTAGGGATGGGCATTTTTCCAAAATATTGTATTTGAATATTTGGCCTCATAAAAAATGAATATTCAAATAGGTTTAATGAGAAAGACGTTTTTTTTTTTTTTAATAATCAAGTTTTTGTCAATTTCTGAACAAGCTTATAATTGGGCCTTATACTCAACAATGTTCTACAACAAAGTTAGGTTATATCTCAAGGTTTTATTTGGTTGAAAATGTGTGTAAACAAAAAATATACATATAAAGAACTGAAGCATTCAAGCTCAAGCAGCGCAAATGGAAAAATAAAGCAAGCCATGCCAGTTACAGTACAGAATGTACATAAACTCGAGTTGGACTATGTTTGTTTATATTGTTTCATATATTATTTATTTGAAATCGAAATATTTTGTAACATCATATGTTGATACTGTCACTTTTGATCAGTTTAGTGCAAGGTTCCTTAAATCTTGCTCTGATCAAACTCGCCTACCTGTGATTATTTTTCTAATGACCCTGAAGACATTGATGGGCATGCTCAGGTGTGTTAAACTCAAAAAAAGAGGAAAATTGGATCTTGTGGGCCAGATTTGAGGATCCCTGATTTGGTGTGTCCTTGCTGAAAAATGAAAAATTTAGTTTGTGACTTGAGCTTTGAATAAAGATAACCTTTTAAAGATTTTCTCGTCTTTATTACAAAAATTACCAATTTTTTTGACAAGATAACTTTCTCTTCTCACCTACTGTATATTCAAACAACTTTTTCTTTCTTGTTTATACAGTTTTCCCATTGCTGTTGGAAAAGTGGAGCATAAAAGGCCTGACTTGGTTACCCATGGCTGGATTATGAGTTCTGCAGGTTCAAGGAAGGTGGAGACCCCCACAGGCCTGAACTAGCCTCCACTCTCTTTTACATTATGGACTCAGCTGAACTGTACTGGGATCAACACCATGAGCACGACACCATGGATAAGTGAGTGTGAGCTACAGTCCTCAGCTCAACCGGCTGTGTTATATATTGAGAGATCTACTTCTCCAGTCACCAGTATTGACACCTTCCATTTTTGTCTGTTCTAGGCTGTTTTTTGGATTTGGTTCGGAGTCCATGGACCACAGCTTGAGAATGTATCAGCAAAACTCTGCAAACGTGGGCTTTGAAAGTAAGTGAGCACTTGATATTGAATTTGATCAACTATATCACAATCTGGTCATCCTCTGTTCTCGAAGCCTGCTGCAGATGTTTCTCAGGAAGCGCAGAAGGTTATAGGAAGTGTATAATTGTCATTTGCTCTGCTAATAAGTGAATCCTTCGATAAACTCACTATGTTGAGGCTGACACCATTTTAAGAGATGGAGCCATTGAAAAATAACTTAAATAAGTTTAAAGGGTTTGTGCTTAAATTCTCTTTTTTTTCCTTTTTTTTTTTTCCTCTGTGTTTTGCTTCACAGGAAAGATGCCTGGCTCCTGTTCTCCATGTCTATCTCCCAAGACTCCTAATCCTACACAGCTGCTGTTTTCCTCTCAGTGCCACCCACCTGCGGGAGACCAGGTGGTTCCGTCCTTACAGAAACTGTCTGTTTATGAACACATACCCCCTTGTTCGCCCAGGAGAACAACTAAGCCCCTCCCACCCCTCCCGGACATAGGCGACCTCTCCTCTGATGAAGCAGAAGACGAAGAGGTGGAGTTTTTCTCCAGCACCTCTGAGAGCCAATGTCTGGTGCCTAAAACCCCGTCCTTCCAGTATGGCGTGCCAGGGAGGCGCAGTTTTCGGGGGAATGGTCAGATAAACTTTGCGTATCACGAAGGACCTCAGTGGGAGCAGATGATTACACAGAACCAAGACAGACCCCAGCGCCGGCTGCATCGCTCCCATTCTGGCCCTGCCGGATCCTTCAAGGCCACCAACTTCAGACCAGCTGGCCTTCACCATTCTCCCCACAACCACCCACAGGAGAAACCTGAAGTCCCGCCTCGCGTCCCAATCCGTCCTCGCTTCAGTGAAAGCACGGACAGTAGGCAGCTGTCAACCGATGACTTTGATGCAGAAAAACCCCCTAAAGTGCCGCCAAGGGAGCCCATTCATCAGGTCATACCACGTGCCATTAGTCCAAAAAGTCTTCCGATTTACGTCAACGGGGTAATGCCTCCTACTCAGAGCTTTGCTCCCTATCCGGAGTACGTCAGTAAGGCTCAACACAAGCAGAGCTGTGAGGGCTTGCTGGCTCCCCGTAGCCCCTGTATTCTGCCCATCATGGAAGATGGGAAGAAAGTCAGCAGTACCCATTACTTCCTCCTCCCTCATCGGCCCGGGTACTTGGACAAGTTTGAGAGGTTTTTCAAAGAATCAGACTCCTAGTGATTATTAGTGACTGAGTGGTTAGTTGTTTGCTTGTTTAAAGTGGAAATAAGGAAGGCTGAATATAAACTGATATGTTGTTTGACTGAACTGATTCTTCAGTGTTACGAATTACTGGTCTGTTTAAGAATTGGATGAGTATGTATTTAGACTACACACAAAGAAAAACAAAAAGAATTGGTTTAGCACTGCTGGAAACTACAGAACAGCTCTGAAAGTGTCCTTTGTTGGATGGGAGGCATGATTAATCAAAATGAAACTGAAGTTGGGATTTTGACTTGCACAAAAGATTTTACAGTCTCCCTGTGGTTTTCTGCCAAAATAAAATCTGTGGTAGATGGTTTAACAGTTGAAAAGAAGAAATTAAGACATTAAATTAAGCCATAAAAATTAGTATTGTAATTTTACAGTTGTTCTGTAAAATAAGACTATTAGTAATGAATACATTTACTTTACAGTGAACTATTACAATAGTAGTATTTGTTTTGCTTGTAGTATTATTATTATTATTATTATTATTATTATTATTATTATTATAGTCATATTAATAAGCACAGCAAACCTGGAGCTTTTTTTAAATTGCATTTTGAATTACAATTGGGTTGTTCCCTCGAATCATGTCACCCTATTTATTGATATCCATGTTCTTTGTTGTACTATTTCCTTGCTGTATTGTTAAATTAGAGTGTGCAGTATCCTTTAATGAAGGAATAGGATTAACTGTTACACTGTTAACACTGTGTAACCAGAGTATAAGCTGGTCTTTTTATTTTTTTTTAAATTTTTTATTTATTTATTTATTTTTTCCCGGTCTCTGTAACATGGAATGGTAAAGTTGCATGTTGTTGTTTTTTTTTTTTTTTTTTTTTTTATTTTACCTGTTAAGACATTATACACCAACAGTATAAATTCATATATTGCTGAAAAATGAAAAGACTAGTATTAGGAATAGCACTCACCTGAATTCCAGATAATTAAGAGCTGCCAACTTTTATTGGTCGAGGACTATGCCATGTGATTTACACCTATGAGAAGCCTGATGATCAAAAAGACTCGGTGCTAATGTAGTGGCATAAATGGAAAGGTCTGGGCACAAGGGTTAGTATTCTAGCTTTCATGTGAATAATGCATTTTGCTTTCTTTTTTGGCCATTCAGATGTGACATCCATTTATCATTTGATTTTGAATAACACTTATAGTTGCATTTTGCTAAGTGAAAACGGATTCATTTGTGTTAAAGCCTTTTTTCGTTGGTCATGTCTGTTACAAGGGCAGAAATGCCACTGCCTTGCTGTTTGGTGTCCAAATGCAGGACACTTGATGTAAATGGCTAGTTTTTTTTATACCATTTACCATGAAGTTATAGAAGCCCATAACTAGTCCTGGCCTTGTGTTTCATGTATTTCTTACCAAACATTGAGCACACTTGTTGTTGTTTTTATTGTGATTAGACTTTTTATAATCTTGACCTTATCAGACCAGTAACTATTTACGTTTTCAGCTACTTATGTTTTGTCCATCCAACAAAATGATATTTTCTGTGTGAAGGCTAATGTTAACTGACTTTGTTTCATCTGCTGAGGAAACATGCACTTATAAAATGTACAGTATTGGTGTAGTTTTTCACACCAGACTATTTAAATAAAGTAACTTATTTATACATGGATTTCTTGAATTATTTTAATTGCAGTGTGTTGAATTTATCATATCATTAAATGAACTGTTCATGGCAAACCTTTTCATAGGCTATCAAAGGATAAACCAAGATGACAACACTTATCTCTCTCTCTCTATAAATATGATCAGTGGATGATTCACATTTTTTTTTCTGTTCAAGCCAGTCTGTTCAAGTTAAGTCTGGCTTATCAGTATGGAGGATATGCAGAGAGGTGATATCCGCTTTATTGTGAATGCTGTGTCTTTATCTCTATGCTGTTTGCTCAAAGCTGTGATAGTGAGGAGACTGTTAAGCTTTTGAAACTAAAGCCTGAGTCACTTCCTTTAAAATACGACCACATCAATATGCGAAATGTTACAGGAAAGTGGAATATTTCTAAAGTAAACTGCCCTCAGTGAGTCACCGCTGGCGTCTATGGTTTCTGTTGTGGACTCCAAACTAAGTGTTATTTCCTTTAATGTAACTGTGTATGACCACATAGCTACCAAAGGAAGCAACAAGTCTATATGTACATGAATTTTGCTGTTAATTAGCTGTAATAGTCTTCGTTTAGGTTAACTAAAATTTCTGAATATGACAACTAAACGTTATACAATTTTAAAGCACGTTGCGCCATCTACAGCTTATAATTAGTAATAAAGCGTATTGAATTCTGGGAGTTTATTGAAACAGGTGAGTAGCGCCATCTCTTGTTCTAACATGATATGTGCAGAAAAATCTGGTTTCCTACCTCATTCTGTCCTCTGACAAAACATTTGTAGCTTAATTTCTACCATGCCCCGTGCCAAAATGTATTATTATTAGTAGCCTACTATTATTGCACCAACTAAGGTCCACACAAATCAGTGGTCTGTTACTTATGTTAATTATCCTTTAAATGTTAATTCTCATCTATTTTACGCATTTAATATTAATGTTAAGTATAAAATAATCCTAAGTATTTTATATAGTGTTTATAATCTACGCCGCTAGGTGTCAACACGTAAAAATAACTGAGTGCACCTTTGGGCGTTTGTGTTTGACTCACCATGTAGCCTACTACAGTTTTTTACAATCATTTTTGCACTAATAATAGAACCCTCGTGTCATTTTTCAAAACTCTAGACACAAAACTCAAAACAGTCATTATTTGTAACACAAGCTGCCCAATGTTCAAAACTTTGCATATTGCGTTCATATCTTTAAAGAAGCCTTGCATTTGCAGAAACATTGGTTAGGGTTAGTAATACAGGCCTACTAACAATAAACTCATTTATTATGAAATATCATAGTAACATTACTTTAGATCACCCACACACAAGATACTCAGTTTCACTGTGTAGTTGTTAGTACAATCATTAAATATAGTTGTTCAAAACACATGATGCAGCTTTCATTTTGGTTCTACAAATTCGTATATCATTGTAATAGACTACAGAGAAAAATACAGACACTGCAATCATTAAACATTTGAAAATTATTGATGAAATAATCAACTCACAACAGGTTTTTTTTTAAAAAAAAGAAAAAGAAAAAATACTTTAGATAAGAAAAATTAGATTAGAAATGTCACAGTTCCTCACTGCTCTTCTATGTTTTTATCAACCCTGTCTTGTAGGTTTGGTTCTCATCCACATCATAATGAATGTTTTCATTAGTTAAACATCTTGGAAAAAATCTTTTCAGCCTAGAAATTCTGGTCCCATTGCACTGATTTTGCTATGGGGTCCCCTCAAAATCACATTCAGTGGGGGGTGGTCAGGCCCCCAAGCGAACATCGTTCTTGGCCCCTCTCAACCGCTAGGCTCTCACAACACTATGGCAGTTCTATCACAACATATATTCATGTAGTTGAGGTTAATATGTATTACTAAAGCCATAACTATATATAATTATGCCTACTATATTCAGTATTGATGACATTAATCGCCACATCAGTAACTTGCCACTTGCCATAAAACACAAGTCAAGGCCACTGTACTGTGCATATTAGATTTTTTTTCCCTTTATCCAGTAGATGGCGGTAAAACATCGTTTTACATTTTAAAATCTCATGGAGTGCAGTAGACTGTAAAAATGAATGCATGGAAAAGAGCAAGTATTAAAAAATAAAGTTAAACTTTTCACAAAGTAATTGTATTCCAATTAACATTTCACTTTGTTTATTTTTATTTTATTTATTTATCTTTATCATTTTGGGATGTTTTATTGCTTGCTTACATTTTCAAAGACATTTTTTTCCCCAAAAAGTGTTGTAACACATTTTTTTCAACCCATATTTTTCTGTTACAAATGAGAGTGATAACTGAGTATCTGCTGGAAAATAAAATATGCAAAACTGAAATTAGAAGCAAAAATCATCTCTGTAAAAATGTTGCTTCTTTGGGGAAAGGGACGTGGTGTGTGGCCAAGTATGGTGACCCATACTCAGAATTTGTCCTCTGCATTTAACCCATCCAAGTGCATGCACACAGCAGTAGGCAGCCAATGCTGCAGCACTCAGGGAGCAGTCTGGGGATCAGTGCCTTGCTCAAGGGTCTCACCTCAGTCATGGTATTGAGGGTGGAGAGAGTGCTGGTTATTCACTCCCCCCCACCTACAATCCCTGCCGGACCTGAGATTCAAACCCACGACATTCAGGTTACAAGTCCAATGCTCTATCCATTAGGCCACGACTGCCCTAAATTTGTGAAACTTACTAGCAATTTCTGTGTGAAATTTGGTGTAGAAACAAGTTTGTTTCAGCTAATTTCTAACTGGTCAAACTGATGTTGTTAAAACTCACTCTGTGAGTTATGACACTCTCTGTTTTCCCCTAATCAGACTTAAAACAGTTAAATCAGTGTCAGTTTAACTGAATTAAAGTGATTTCACCATGCAAACTCCACGATAAATACCAACTCTGTTTAGAATTAAAGAGTAAGCTCACCCAAAAATGACAATTCTCTCATTATTACTCAACTGTAACCTCTGTGGAGTACAAAAGATGATATTTTGGTTACCACTGACTTCCATTATAGGGACAGACATTTCTCAGGTTAGAATGATATGAGGATGGCTACATCATTGAAGGCACATACAACTTTAAGGCCATTTGTAGTATACATTATAAAATGACTAATATATTAAAACTACATTTACATGGTAAAAATGTGGACATTATCTAATTGTCAGTGCATCAATCATTTTAAAATATTGGTCACATTTTAGTTTGGAGACCAATTCACACTAGTATTAACAACAAATTTTTCCTAAACTTTAAGTACAGGAAAGGACTAATGGATCTAAAATATGGTCATGCTATGTGCTTTAAAAGTAGTAATAAACAGCCTGCTAGAATTATGTTAATGCTACTAAGCAACTAGTTAAGAATTTATCCACAAACTAAAGTGTTACCAAAATATTTCTACATAGCACTCTATTTAGTGGGAAACTGGCATTAAAACATTCAAATAAAGCAAAGGCAATGCATGCATTAAATAAAGAAGCACCAGAAGCCATCTCACTCTGTTAATCACCTATTGTGCCAAATAAAGACTGAAGATGTTATTCAACCATACAACGTCATTATCATGCATTCAGTTTGTGTGTGAAAAATCTGCAAATGAATAGAGACTTCAGATAATTATTTAGCAAACAAAATGCATCTTGCATGGTGGATCTGCAGTTCTTGATCAACAAAATGCAGACATTGATCCCGGAGGTGGCTCAGCCCCGCATGAAGGTCTCATGCTCTTCTGGATTCCAAGGCTGTCTGTTCCAGTCATAATCATCTATGAAAAAACAACTTAGAGATGCTGGGATGACCTGATAACACTCTGAGAAGCGCAAAAATATACACCACCGTACTAAATTAGCTATGTTTACAACGCCTTTGCAAACACAAGCCTGTGTGTTTAGTTGGCTGTTTGCAAAAGTAAGTTTTAAGACACGATTCCTGTCTGATTGCTATATTCACATTGCATCTGGTGATTTCTGCCTTTTACGATGTGACAGAATGCGATTTGATTAAAAAGTAAAAACAGATTTTACTTCTTCAGACCACATGTGATAAACTCAAGTCAAATTTCAAAATATTTTTTTTAAGGTTAGCCAAAATGTATTTAATTCCATTAACAGTCTTGACTGTATTTAGGAGACAAAACATCTTAGTCAAAAATGTCATTTTATTTATTTTGGAGTCTTAACTGAAATCTCAAAATGAACCTTTTAAGGTTACCCAAGATTGTAAAATATTTATTTATTTAAATGTTATTTAAAATGTTAAAATAAATATTTCATTTAATTTTTACAAAATAAAGTTTGAGATATTCATATAGAAATAGTATATGCCAGAACTCTCAACTCTAAAATAAGAACTAAGGCCTTCTCGAGTTTTGAGGGATTTGGGAAAGTTTTCTTCTTCAATTTGATTATCATTTGAACTAATATTTGCGTTTCAGTGTATAGCTGTAACCTCCACGCCACTGGACAGTGAATGACAACAAATTGAGACAAATTTTGCAGAGTAATTTGATTTGATTCATTGCTGATGCCCTGTTTAATGCATGCCAACTCGCTCCGACTAATTAGGGTAAAAATGGGGATCAAATCAATGTTTAGGCTTTCTAGAAATATTGGTATAGTTTAACAATCACTTTTTATATTTTGTCATTACTGCCATAATGTTATGTGGCTTTAGCGTTTATGTTGAACTCTACATGCTAATCATAAAAATGATAATAAGAATGACTTCAAGGGAAATGAATAGAGTAAACATCAAGTCTTGGCGTTTAAGAAAGGAACTTGTGGTAAAGCTGAGGTCGCATGTCTTTCAGTCAAAGTTTTGCAGTTACTAACAGGATCTGATGAGTCATTTGATAAAACTGGGACCCTAGAATATCATGCATCCTTTTATGCACTCATTTTTTCATAACGCTTCATGAGCCTTTTTTTAAACGAGCAAGCACACACGCAAGGGGCAAAAGTCACAGTATAGGAGAGCCACAAGGGGCATCAAATGATTCTCTTCATGCACTAGTCTTTAGATTGATTTAGTGAAACCAATTGGGGCAGCATGTAAAATCGGGGATGTTACTTTCATCTACATGAAACAGACCTCTTTCTTCTCTGACATTTTCTGGGAAGGTCCAGACAAACTGATTATGGCAAAAAAACAGCCAGTCTATCACATGCTGATAAACCTTGAGACATGTCTTGTTAGAGGAGGTAAGCTCCCGTTCAGCCCTAGATTACTCTCACCATACCACTAAACACAGAAAATGATACTGTATCATAACTTTTTTCGGAGTATTTAATTGAGCTGATTTGGGTCGATCATGGGATGCTTGTTTTTCCTACCTATTAATTTATTAAAAAAATCTCTCTTACAATGATACTTGAACACATTTTCTTTGACGAGCATGTTTTTAATTTCTGTAAGAAGTCTCTGAGCATATCAGATCATTTAAGCTTTTTTTGAAAACTAGTTCAGGTGATAAAATGTCATGTGGTATGACCTGAAAGTGTGATGATATTTATGAAATATTTACATTTGCAAAAAGCCTTTTTTTACTTTAAATGAATATTTATAAATGTTTTTGAAAAAAGGTTAAGATGTTTACACTAGAACATATCTTAAAGGTGTAAAGAAAATGTTATGGTTTTTAACTGATGCTTAGACCACATAATATTTTAAAACCTTACTTGAAAATGGTATCAAAACAAAAATGAAGGAATGCCACACACAAAATAATAATGAATATATATATATTTTTTGATATGTTTGCAAGTACTGATAGTATGTGGGATTCATTCATTTTTGAAACTGTTACAGTTACTGCTACAAAATGTGTAATTAAATTACCATTACTTAAGAAAATGTTAACAATTACAAAGTGGGTTACATTTGAACATTTTCACACAACATACAGTATGATTGATTTATTTCCCAAATTGCATTGACTGCTTTATGAGACACCAATGTTTCAGGAGTTTAGGACACATACTTATTGGAAAACTATTTTATTTCCTATTTAGGTTTATGTATATGCTTTATTTTTTTAAGATTAACTGTTTTTTTCCCCCAAGGCATTGTGAGATGCCAGTGTTTCCTGTCATAGCTATGCAAGGATTTGATTTAAAAACAGTATCATAACTATTAAACTATATCTTATGATTTTAATCTGTATTTAACCTCAAAGTAAAAAGAGGTGTTAAAGTCTGATTTTGTGGTGTCTGTGCTGTAAAATTAAATTATTATAATCTTAATTCAAGTGACGAAGGATTTTGAATGTCTGACGGTAATTAGTGTTGAGTCCTACCGTAAGGTTAAAGTTTCTAAATGATTAACAGTTGAAAACATTCATTAGAAATGTAGAAAAGTAATCAAATGTAATAAGTTACATTAATAAAGTAACTGAAAGAGTTACACTACTTTTAAAATAGAGTAACTTGTAATCTGTAACCTATTACATTTCATAAGTAACCTTCCCAACACTGGTCATTCACCCAAAAACACTTGGGGTATTGGCCATAACAGTGCATGGTTTTTACTTTTTTTTCCCATCCATGGACAATCAAATTTGTCCTTAACCCAAATAACTAATCTGTTACTTGTCATAACTGTATATTTAATGATATGGCTTGCAGAATCGAGTTCATCCAAAATGTGTCAAATGCCCCCATATTACTTGTTTCTGATTCTCATTTTCTACATCTAGGGTCAATCCATGATAATATTTACCAAGTTATGAGTGACACAGTGATCCCAGATCAGCTCAGTTATAGAAATGCCTGCCCATGACCCCTGGTTTGTATGTAGTAAGTAGTTAATAGTCTCAGTGTATTCAGGTTTAAGAGAGAAAGAAACACCCCATGCAGCATGACCTTCCTGGTCACGACCTATTGATGCTCACTCATGTCCCCCCATCAGCCTTCACAGCACTCACCAGCACATGAAAGAGTCCATCAGAGGGGATGTATCGTGTGAGAGCATGAGGCACAAGAGTTCATAGTGCAGTGGTTTGGTGCTCCTTGACGAGATCACATGCTTGGCATGTGGAGGCATCCCGAGAGCCTTCATGGTGCATTTTATGTCTGAATAAAAGATGGGAGGAGAGAGAATAATATATCTGTCGTTTGACCAAACTTTAAATTCCATTATTTTATTGTGAGATGAGAGTTTTCAACTCTAACTGCAAGGGAATAACACCGCTGCATTAAATAAAGAGTGTAACATTTCAATTTGAAATTAATATTTTATTAAATTAAATGTATGTTAGTTCAAAAATAGTTGCATTCTTCATTGTTTATTTTTCTGATTGGACACCAGGGTCACTTTATCAGCTCCTTCCACTTACGGGATACCTCAGTTCAACAGTAATTTACAGTCATTTATTAACTGTACGCTTGGGACAGAATATTACTTCTGTGTTTATTTCAAAGCCTTTTATTTTCTTGTGCTTTTGCCTGAAGGTTTGGAGGTCTGTAAGATGGTTTTGAAAGAAAACTCTCATATGCTCACCAAGGTTTCATATATTTGGTCAAAAATACATTTTAAAAAATCATATAGCAAAATCTTTTCTATTTTAATATATTTCAAAATGTAATTTATTCATGTAATGCAAAGCTGAATTTTCAGCATTATTACTTCAGTCTTCAGTGTCACATGATCCTTCAGAAATCATTCTAATATGCTGATTTGATACTCAAGAAACATTTTGTTGAAAACAGTTGTGCTGCTTATTATTTTTTGTGGTAACCATGATACTGGTTTTCTTGTTTCTTTCATGAAAGATCAAAAGAACAACAAAAACACTGAATAGAATTATACAATAAGTAAAAAAGTATATATTTCTTTACCTTTAAATTAGTTAATACCTCTAAAGGCTAGAAAACAGAGCTCATCTGTTTTTCTAGTTATTTTGAAGTATCTCAAACAATCAGGACTTACAATTGGACTAAGCTACTGTGCTGTGGAAATGGGTAGGAATGCTTGTGAGAAAGATGGGACTACTTCAGACATTCCTTCCCTTGCTTTCAGTGATGTATGGGGACAAAATGTCATTACCAAGCCAGTGATTTAACACCGTTAAACGCTTCCAGCTGGAATGTTATTCTGCCCCAATGCTAAAAGTGTCATATGGAACTCAACCTTAGTCTGCTGGGCTTTGTGTGATCTGGTGCACCTGCTCTCTTTCCCTCTCTCTCTCTCTGTTTGCTTGCTCTCCTTCTCTTGCATTCATGCTTCAGATATGCAGCTCTGCGCTTTTGCTTCTCTTACTCTTCTTTTTAGTGTCCACAGGACAGCAATGGGCTAAAACACTTGTGATTTATATATATACATATATATATATATATATATATATATATATGTAAATGATTGTGTGTCTATTTCTAAAAGCGTTTACTATATAATTAATAGTAAATTATGATTGCAGAACAATATTCAATCATGCAATCTCAGCCAGTATATGTGTAAAAAAAACAACGCTTTTAGCTTGACTGTGTATTATGGACATTATAAAGTGGAGTGAAATCCTGGGGTAAAAACTGAAGAATTGTATTTTTGGTTCTTTATCGCCATCTAGTGTCGAGTCCTATAATTTGTCATTCGTAGGTAACGAAGCCCTACTGTATATGCAGCATGGTTTTCACATTAGACCAACAGTGAGCACACTTGAATCAACATACATTTACATACATATCGTGTAGATTTCTTTGTATTATTGTAGAGAAAGAAGTCAAAGAAGGGTATTCAGGAAATATTTAGTTTTCTTCAAGTTTCAGAGGTGTGTGTGTGTGTGTGTGTGTGTTTTTATAGTAGGCTAATGCAAGCACATGCAACCTAATTGGGAAAAAAATTGTGCTATAGGTTTGTATTGCTTTCATGCAGTATACTTAATTTACCAAACTGATTACTTGCTGAACAAAATATAGGCTATGTTAAAATCTTTGAAAAGTGACGATTATCCTCCAGAAAATTTTGTTGCGAAAGTATACATTTAAAAAAATAGGGGATATATTTTCTACAGCTTGAGCACAATTAAAGAACTAGAATGTACCTTAGCTTCGTCTCATTTCTATACGTCTTTATAGACATATTCGTTGAAATCTTTGCCCAAATAAATCGTGCCAACAAGAGTTCTGTCTTGCTTTACTCAGACGTCTGCAAGAGACCTCAAAGGCATTCAAGCTGCCGGTCCCTTGGGATGTGACATGCTTAGTCATGTGGAAGTATATATTAACCAGCAATGCACACAAATTAACGATGCCATTGTTAACAACAAAGCGCAGCTTTCAAGTCATTACTGCCTGCCTGTTCTTAAAGTTAAATTCCAGTGTTTGATGTTCTTAAGCATCCCTTTCCACACAGGATACCTAAACAAGCACTGCTAATCGTAGGCTTGGCAGTGGTTAATCATGGGACTGTACAAGTTATAATTTAATGAGTTTCTTCCTGACTCGTACAAATATGTTAGAATGTGATTTGGACTGTTAATATGTTCATATCAATGAACGTGTTATAATGAATCATTATCTGATGCAAGAACGTTAGAACTATTTCAGGTGACACTTTAATAACTTTCAAATATAATATCACATTTTTATAAATAACCTAATATATAAATGTTATGAAATATTTATTGCTTTTTTAAAGTAAATGATATTAAACACAATAGCCTAACTAACATTATCTATCAATTATTATTGTTGTTAGACGTATTTGCCATTCATCAGCCTCACATTTTAAAAATGAAGACTGAAGACTGGCCATTTGTTGGTTATTTACGAGACTCCTTTCCTTATTCGCAAAACGAATTTTGTTAATGTTTGTTAATGGTTTTTAAAAGACTTTTGCTTTTTCATTTGGTGCTGGTGTGTACAGGTTCTGCTTATTGATTTTTGTAGTTTTGACTGTAATGAGTTTTTTTTTTTTTTTTTTTTGGTTTGCCTTTGTTTGGTTGGAGAGATGTTTAGGAGAGTGGTGTTGAATTAAAGAGATTAAACCGACTACTATAAAACAAATCATTGAAGTGCTCCGTCAATTTAAAAAGTCCCACAGGGAACATTATTAGCTTATCTGTACTTTCATTAAAAGTTGTATGCTATGGTACTACAGAACAAATTAATTAGCACAAGATTTTTTTAATTGACGGACTGGGTAAACAGCTTGTGTTTTCGTTCCTACAATGGAAAACATATTTTAGTTGCACAGTTTTGTCTGCACAATAGGCTAAGTAGGCTATAGCAAAATTTGAGAGTATATTAATGAACAAAACACACTTATCTATAGGTAATTTTATATGGGGGGAAAAAACTAAAGTATATAAACAATTGCTGTTTTATTAGCTCATGACTTTTAGCCATTGTTAACAAATGGCAGTCGATCGATCGAGTGTTTGCATTGTTTTCTGCTCAAAGGCAATCTGATGAAGTGAATGAAAAGCTAGGCACTCCGCGTGTGCGTGCGTGTTTGTCTTACCCTCTGCTTTTTGTGATTGGTCGAAAAAAACTTGCTTGTTCCCCTCCATGCCCACATGAATAAAAGAAGACTGCAAGAGCCTATCGGCGCGCGCGACACCCCTCCTACACCGCGCGCTAAAGTTATCCACTTCAACTACTCCCAACCCCTAAGCAGACTTTGTCATCCAAAACTATCAGACCTTTTAAGAAAACACTGCAAAGAATTTAGTAACCTTTGTTCACTCGAGAGCGTTTGGAGTACCCCCTCCCTGGCGCGCGCTGCATCTTGTTCTTGCGGTAGTTATTTTGCTCATGACCCCCTCTGCACAAAACGACAGTGTTTATCTTTGTTTGATTTTTTGGAGGTTTCACATCCCCGCGATAGTGTGGCTGGATAACAATTTTTTTATTTTCCCCTTTTTTGAAAAGAGGACTTAAGTGAATTTTAGTCATTAAGGAAACATTCATCAACAAGTCTGGACTTGCTTTCGCAGTTTAAACATCAGCCTTATTGTGCCTCGTCATTTATTAAAAGTAGAATGTCATCTTTACAGGGAACAGTACCGCGAATGATGCGACCGGCTCCAGGACAGAACTATCCCCGCACTGGATTCCCCTTGGAAGGTTGGTTGGACAGATGTTAGGGTACTTTGTTTTGCTGTAATTAATTATTGTAAATAATACCAGGCCTACAGATTTCCTATAGTCAAAAAGGTTTTTAAAGAGTTTGAAGTGTAGGCTATATTACACTTGTGAGTACACCAAGTTCTCGACTGAATATGCTGTACGCAAATGTCCGATTGGCGTTTTCGCTTCAAGTTTAATATATATATATATATAGCCTATTATATTAGAGATGGTTATTTTGATGAGCAGAACGCATGTGCATATTAAATGCACCAGAATTTAAAAAAAAAAAAAAAAAAAAAAAAACTTTTTCCAGGGCCATTTTGTTGCAGGCAATGTTCTTATTTTAGTGGTTCAAATAAAACTTTCAATTACAAAGCCTGTCCGTCATTGTAAGATTTGTTGAAATGATCTAGTGTCGCAAGTTAATCCAAAATGCACTAAAGACAAATATTTGAACAACACCGAGTGCAAAAAAATAATGAAGCATAACGCATGCAGGCCGAGAGCACCACTCAAGAGCAATCTGTTAAATTATATTAAGCAAAATTCTCTGCTAAATTTTCTTTCATTAATTGGCAGGAAACACAATTCTTAGCGCATCTCAAGACACCAGTAGGCTAAATGTTGAACAGTTTTCCAGATTCAAGTTAAAATTTAATTTTTACATTTTTTTTTTAAATTTAGAACCATAAAGACAATTATTTATCACTGTATTTTTGTAACAGATAGACTGGTTAAACTAAAAAGTCTGGCTCTACTATTTCAAAGTGCTTCTGGTGTTTTTGGTATTCGTATAGCCTATCAAAGATACAATTATTATCGTTATTGTTTTTAATCCTTTTGAGGGGAAAAATAGCCTAAGAGGGTAAACTGGAAGTCTGAATTTTGAGTGAAAGCTAGCCAAAGTTAGATTTAATTCCCATTTCTTTACTGCAGTTTCAACTCCTCTGGGTCAAGGTCGAGTCAATCAGCTTGGCGGAGTTTTCATCAATGGCAGGCCTTTGCCAAATCATATCCGTCACAAAATAGTTGAAATGGCTCACCACGGCATCCGTCCCTGCGTGATCTCCCGACAACTTCGCGTTTCCCACGGTTGTGTGTCCAAAATCCTCTGCCGGTATCAAGAAACTGGCTCGATCCGTCCTGGAGCAATAGGAGGAAGCAAACCCAGAGTAAGTATAGCCTATTATTATTATTTTCATTTTTGTTGTTATCATTATGCACGATGGGTTTTTGTAGCTGTTATTTTTGTTTGCAAAGCCAATGAAATATTTCATTTTAAATCGTTTAAGAAAAGTTTATACGTATTAAAAGGAAAAGGAAACACGCTATGTACAATTTGTATTAAATTTGTTCTCCTGTCTTTTTTCTTTTCACCCATACTTTCTATTTTTTTTCCCTTTCTCTTCGTATTTTCGCATTTTCTCGCCTTTTCAATCAAACACAAAAGCAGGTGGCAACACCTGACGTGGAAAAACGAATCGAAGAATACAAGCGCGATAATCCCGGCATGTTCAGTTGGGAGATTCGGGATAAACTGCTGAAGGACGGTGTGTGTGACAGAAGTACAGTTCCCTCAGGTGAGGCCTCATCTGGTAAGCACCCCCTTTTTTATCATGTCCACATCACCTATCTCATACCTCCAGAGTAATTTTTATCACAATCATTTTGTACATAGTCTCGAACAAACTGAATTGAAAATTAAAGTATTGATTAGTTTATTATTACTATTGTTATTTTATAATAACTAGGCCTATATTAATTATAAATTACGGATATAATTTATTTAGCCTACTTTATTATTATTATTATTATAGGCTATTATTATTATTATTATTACGCAAATATAATTAATTTATTCACTGTGTTCTTTTATTTATTTATTTTTAATTATCCCATCAGTAAGTTCTATCAGTCGGGTTCTTCGTGCGCGATTTGGCAAAAAAGACGATGAGGACGACTGTGACAAAAAGGATGACAGTGGGGAGAAAAAAACTAAGCACAGTATTGACGGCATACTGGGGGACAAAGGTAATTCATTTTAATTTTCTTTTAATCTTATGCAGAAAACAGCTGATTTCTTGTCAAAATAAACTTTGCGCTTGAGTTTATTGGGGGTCTTTTCTGCACATTAAATCGGTGTATGCTTTTTGTGTCGGTGCTCGGCGTCCTTGCGATTTCTCTGCTTGTTGAACTCTCATTTAGTCATTTGATTTAATGTGTTTTTATACTGGCTCTGACGGATGGTATTTAGGCCTTGATCTATTTGTACAACAGACTCATTTGACGCTGAGTAAACGGTCCCTTGAAAACGGTAACTGACAGATGACCGATGTGGCAATCAATATCAATTACAGCCCATAAGTTCAACATTGCCCGCTGGATCTCGCGATAATTCGGCACGCTTATTCACACGTTAACAGACCTTTCCGGCAACCGGTAACAAGTAACAACGCTGTAATAATATAAAATTATTTTGGGTTGTTTCATTTTTTTGAAATTCATTTTTATACGCTATTATGAAATAGGCTAATGCAATCGTATATTTTAGCTAAATTTAATCAGTCGTGCCCAGAATATGTTAATATTTCCGGAGAAAAATTACTTGAACTAAGCAAACAATACGATTGTCTTTTTGCAGTAACACTACAAAACATTGTCGGTTTTGTGACAGTCCTTTTTTTTACACTTGAAGATGAACTTCAGCCCAAAGATCTCTGCTTCACTGAAGCTCTTTTGGAACGAGGAATCTATGCTACAAAGCAAAGCCTAAAAGAGAGGCTTCGAAAGAAGGAATGAACCCTTCCTTTCACATTCAAAAAACCGTAAAGGGGGGAAAAACTTTTAACAAAAGGCCAAGAGGGGAACTATAGAGAGATGAATTATTCAATACACCCTGCTGGTAGATAGTTTTGTAATATTATGGAATCGTCTGTTGGAATAGAATGAGATTTGGAGGGTGCAAAATGTTTTATTCTTGTTTGGAAATGCCCACTGCTCTTTTTGGAATCACTATTGTGTTTCTTAGCTGACGTTTAGAGAGGTGGTTTAGATGTAGGAGGTGCCCTGTTCGTCTTTTACGCGTATGTTATTTCAACATTGGTTATTTGTAAGAAATTCGTCAGCTTTTATTGTTTTTATTAGCTATATATTAATAAATAAGTGGAACAACACATTAATTTTGTTCAGTTTTAAAATATTGCAAAGGGCTTTTCTTTGTTCATGAAAAAGATGCGGATTATGTGTACTTTTCTGCATTATTTAAAGCGGCTTTTAACTGTGTGCACGATTGATCTAAAATTTGTGTTGTTTTAGAACGCATGTTTTTGTTTGTGTATGTGTGCTTGCGCGCGAAACTCAAAACCCTCATACAACCTCCGTGGAAAGATTCACAGGCCAGCATGAGCCACAGCTATTGGATTACGGATATATACAAAGTGGCAATCCGTGATTAGAAATTTCTGCCATTGCCCTAAACGCGGTGCATTAAGAATATGAATATTTCCATCTGATGAATGCATGCATATCTGCTAGGATTCATTAATAATTTGTGTAAATATCAGTTTATTTACATCTTCAAATTCACTCCACATGTCTAACATTTTGTGAAATGTCTTTTCACATTTTAGCTATACGGTGTCATGCAAACGAGATGGGGCTAAAATGCAATCTTTTTCCAGACTTAAAAAGATTTTTCTCGGGGCTTGTTTCACTTGATCATTCAACTGGCATTTAATAATGTTAAGACTTATTAGAGTTCGTAATGAAAACGTGTCTTTTGAACAAGCGGCTGTGTTGGAGATGGGTGTAATAGCTCACAGGCATGGTACGAAACTTATTTATCCCCAATCAGCTCTCACTCGCTGAGTTCCAAGCACAACGTTATTTTGAAAGGTTTTAAAGCAGATTAACTTGAGCCTTTTCTTTCTCTTCGCTTTCATCTTTAAACGGCCCTCACTGGCTAGCCTTCGGCACAACTTCATGAGATTTTACATTTTTTCTCACCCTTGTTCGTATATTTATTTGATAATATTGTTTTATTGTATTTTGGTCTATTTTAGTTGATTCGACGCACAAACACATGGCAAAAGAATGAGACCCCAAGCACGCCATTTGTGGACAAATTGAGCAATTTTGTATGATTACGGGTGTGAAATTATTGAACAATGAAAAATGACTCCTGGCTTTAAAACCAAAAACTACTTTTTGTCCATAATCATGAAGGTTTAGAACAAAGTTTGGTTATTTAATGACTTCTGAAATAAGCTATCCCCAAAGGATACCTGTCATTTTGTATTTATCGAATTTTGCCATGTTGTTGTGCTCCTATTTTAATGTGTTCTGACGTTCACTGCCCTCTTTAACGCACAGAGCATGAAAGGCGCGTGCACCACATGGACTTTACTCGACCAATAAAATGTCACTTGACCCAGAGAAAAAATTGTTAGCCAATTAATGGGGATCGACAGATTCCCCATTTAGGCTCAGCTGATTAAACCAATTGGCTTTCAGAAACTTATCCCACAGAACAACGCAAAAGATCGTTTAAACAAATCAGTGAATTACCTGCATTTCTTACCTGATCTCGGTTAATTACTAAAAAGATGACTCTTTCAGTACGACCTTAGAGTGGCACTACGCATAGCCTATTAAATTAACTCGTTGAGTGACCACGTTGAAAATGAATCGCTTGGCTGGAGAAATCGAACACATTTAAACAAGAGTTATAATAATTACAGAAGAAACTCAGAAATCGAATGAAGTGAAATATGATTTTCCTATATGTCCATTTGGCGGAGCATTCATTTTAAGAATGCTGCAAAAGGCCAATTACATCGAGAGAATGAAAAGTGTTTGCACACGGGTATAGTTCCCAGATATTTGTAGAGAAACGAAAGTTATACTGTATATTTGAGACTTTGAAATAAGCCTCGTTTGAAGAAAAGAGACCATAGGATGAGTCGGGAGACCACTTCAAACAAATCCATCTGGAATGGAGAGAGAGAGAGAAAGAGAGAGAGATTTAGTGAAAGTATGGGGAAGTTATTTAGCTATTAATATTTTTCCTCAGGCATCGAGAGTCACTCCATCTGCACTTTCTCGCAGCTATTTGGCTGGGCTGAAATTGAGGGAGACCCAAATGTTGGGAAGAGATAACACAATCATCACAGCCGCGGTCCTGCGCTCTGCATCAATGTATTAAACTCGGATTAACCTCCCCTTTCCCTACGCTTCTACCCAACACATTTTATTGGAATTTTGGGAGAGGGAGCGTTTTTGTAAAATTGTATTATTATTATTATTATTATTATCACTTCAGGTCAAATTTTACATTATTTAGCTAAATAATTGTATATTCACAGAATTAGCCTACTCATTCATACAAATTAACTGTAGTTAATGTGCAAGTATGGAGCTTAATTATTCATTGTTCTTTTCACGGTAGGCTATTAATAAAAATATGTTGTAACGTGGGCACTGCTCTGTGTAAAGTTCCTTGATATTATTAGTCGTAGTGCTAGCTGTAATTAGAATGCGCATAATATGATAAAACTGTTGTTGGGCAGTAATGATGGACAGTGACAATGGTGCAAATTAATAGAACAAGTCTGGCGTTTGTATAACCAATCTCTTTGCTAGGTCATCGTCTAATGATGAGACTATGCTGTGAAAAATGCTAATCAGATCATGACACCAGAG
>JAFVLL020003935.1:0-13060 GCA_021397915.2 Tor tambroides
TTTTTTTTTTTTTTTGTGTTTTTTTTTTTTTTCCACAATTTTAATGAACGACGCAGCATTGCTGCATCTAGTGGGTTCAACTGGACAGGCTAACAAAAACATTAAAAAGCAACGACACATCGTCATTGCATTTCGTGCGCCACTGATAAGCCTGCCTGACACACACCTAAAATGTGACCCTGGACCACAAAACCAAAGTCATAAGGGGCATCTTCTTTTCTTTATATGAAAGCTGAATAAATCAGCTTTCCATTGATGTATGGTTTGTTAGGATAGGACAATGTTTGGCTGAGATACAACTATTTGAAAATCTGGAATCTGAGGGTGCAAAAAAATCCAAATATTGAGAAAATCTCCTTTAAAATTGTTCAAATGAAGTTCTTAGCAATGCATATTACTAATCAAATTAAGTTGATATATTTACAGTAGGAAATTTGCAAAATATCTTCATGGAACATGATCTTAATATCTGTCAGGAGGTCAACGCTGTGCGGGACGCTAGACTATCTTCCTCCAGAGATGATTGAGGGCAAAACGCACGATGAGAAGGTGGATCTGTGGAGTCTTGGAGTGCTCTGCTATGAGTTTCTGGTTGGCCGTCCGCCTTTTGAAACAAAGAGCCATGAGGAGACGTACCGCAAGATTTCAAGAGTAAGTGAAATGTTCAGAAAATCCTACCAGCTTTGCACAGATGATCAGAACGGCAATGAAAAGTTAAAGATCCTCTTTGCAGGAATCTTTCTCCTTTCGTTGCACATACTGCTTAAGGAGGAAACGTCATTTCTGTTTAAGTTTGTTATATATTAATATATTTTATGCTCTTGAGATTTTGAGATGAGCTGACATTTCTCTTTAGACAGAGATACCTGCAAGTGTCTTGCAAAATTATTTTGAACCTTTTATGTAGATAATCTTCAGTCTGTCTGATGTAAATGTTTTGTAATTATGGCTTATGTCTCATCCAGTCTGTCTGGAATGACATGAAGAAACGGAGCAAACTGAGACAGACTCAATCCAGAAGAACCAATGCTTCAAGAAAGCTCCTGAAAAACTATGAGCAAGTGCAGCTCGAGCAAAAGCTGCTTTAAACACAAAGATGCTCACACCAAATGATGATTTCATTTAGAAGTTCATTGAAGTAAATCTGGTTTTGACAGCATCCTCATTTTACAGCATTTTTACACAAGTGTCTAAAACTTTGAACAGTTCTGTAGCTTTGCAGGAGGTTTCTTGAAGCATCAGTTCTTCTGGATTTAGTCTGTCTCAGTTTGTTCTGTTTCTTCATGTCATTCCAGACAGACTGGATGATGATCAGATCAGATCTCAAAAATCTCACTACAATTAATGGCTAAATCAATGTTTGGAAATGGAAACTGATATTTCCTACAGCAAAAGATAGAAATAACTGACTTAAACCATTTTTAGCTGCTGGAAACACTAGTGTTCTAATAATAGTGTTCACCACTGTATATCTTGAGCATCTCTTTCTGTTTCTCTCCAGGTTGAGTTTTCGTATCCGGCTCATGTGAGCGAGGGCAGCAGAGATCTGATCAACCGGCTGCTGAAACACAACCCCATGCACCGGCTCCCCATCCAGGGCGTCATGGTGCACCCATGGGTGCTGGAGAACTCCACAAAGAAAACAACCACACGCACCGCAGCCAACAACTGAGGAACAAATACACTAAGATGTGAACTTGTGGAACACAATGGACTATATCATCTTCCTGATCCTTACTGTGACTCTTGAGTAGAACTTTGATTTGTATGTTGTTTTTACATGTTGTGCTGTTCACACCCTACAATTTAGGGTAAATATGTAAATTAAGCCACAAATTGTACAATTTTTACCATTACTTGAAACAATGTTCTTTTATTACTTATAAGGACCTCAATACAACTTTTAATGTATTTCGTTATTTTGTGTGTGTGTGGGGGAATAAATTCCTTTAAGATAAAATGATATTGAATAACTTTTCTTTATATTAAAATACTTGGATTTCAAGATCTGATGCTGTTTGTTCTCAAATAACAGGTAGGTTCTGTCCTGCATGTTGCCTTGTGGTTTTTATTTTTATTGGAGCAATATATACAGTACAAATAATCTGGCAAAATTCAAACTATCATCCATATTTTCCTTATGCATACAAGGTTAAACATAATGGTTCACTTCCTTCTTTAGTTAAGTGCTTTATTGGTTTTATCTCTCACTTTTACTGCAAGGCCAGGTCTATATCTGACACATTAACTCCTTTAAAACAAAGTTAGTACTAGTTAAGAACGAATTGGAAAGCAGTGGATGTTTTTCTAGCGAATGCCGTTTTTGGCGCTTTCGCATATTCAAACTTCGCGCCTCACGAAGTGACGGTTGACACTCTAAATTTGAATATTCAGTCGTGTGATTTGAGTAAGATCTGAGTTTTTGAATAACTGCTTGAATTTCTGTTATTCTTTATTTTATAGTGGTTATTTTTAAAGTTTGGTAGCCTTTGTTTAGAGTACTTCGTGGGAAACAGTATTCAGGACATTCTACTAGCAGTAATCATCTCTCAATCGTGTTACTTGAAAACACGGGTTCGGAGCAACAATGAGGGTGAGTAAATAATAGTTCTGTGAATTGCGAACAGTCTTAAAATCATATTCTAATGGAAGTTTGTTAGACCCGGTTAACACATTAACACTACAGTCCATATGCAAAAATCGCTCTTGTCCATTTCCATAGAAGTAATTTAGGAATCATAATTTCGAGTCAACAGTGTTTAGATACTTTCCGAAAGCGTTTCAAGCAGAATTTTTCTGCGTGTGGGAAAAACTCAAACCGTAGTGGCTGTTGTTATGATGCACTTTTCTAGTCCTGTAAAGTGTTGAAAGTGTTTATGTACAGCACTCTCGTCTTGTTTTCGGCAGTATTTCGTGTTGCCACCAGATAGCGCTACAGTCTCAGTCTCTCAGGCATTGTGTTGTCCAGTAATGAGAAAATGGCTCCTGTGGTTGAACTCGAATTCCCACAATCCAACACGACCGACATTTGCCAAAGTCCTCCACTCGCGTGCATTACGTAGTTACTTTAGAAACGGTCTAAAATTTCTCCTCTGACCTTCTCCTTAGACTATGACGGTGCAATACAGTGTCGTACAGATACCTGAATCTAAATGAGTAATATTTTTGAAATGTCTTATGTATTTTTTCTTTTCCTTTTATGCTGTTCAGGCATGTGAATGCGCATCTTTGTATTTTATTTATTTTTTTCCATACTAGCCTCAGTAACTGAGAAACAGTGTGTCCAGATGTCAGCTGGGATGTTTACCTGCGGAATCAGAGCCGAGGGCGAAAATCTGTCGTGCATTTTCTGCACGAGTTCACTTCATTCTGGCATTGGCTGTTGCGCTGTATGAAACAAGAATAACAAGTTGCATTTATCATTTGCATTACAATTTATTTAAACGTACAGTCCATTTGAAGACTGAAATAATTCATATAAATCCATAGGACAATATGTAATTGATTTATTAGCTGCGGTCATTATTTTTCATATTGCAATACTAAAGCTGCATGTTTTTTAAACCATAAATATGATGAGCAATATGTCGACTGCAATGCATCAAATAAGGCTTTTATTTTTCTCTTTCGCAAATGATCAGAAAAGAGAAATCTTGAAAATGCATTCTGTAATATATGTGAACCCTTATGTGATGTGGATGTGCTGTCGGAATAAATCTCTGAGAGGGGGATTCAACTGATTTATTGTTTTGTAGATTTATTCTGTTTTGAAGGGAAAACGTGTTTCATTTTTTTCCATATCACACAAAACCAAAAAACAGTTGCACAATATAATTTCACGCGTTTCTTTATTCTCCAATATATTCATTTTCACGATATATGATAACGATTTTGTGATATACATTCCATCTTTTAAACCACAATAACACAACACGTACGGTTTTATAACATTTCCACAGCACCCATTGGATTGCACAAAATGAAAAAAATGTCTTATGCAAGTCCTTTGATTTCGATCCAACGACGCTATAATTAATCTCACCGAGGGGAACATGAACATTATTAATTGTTTTAAATTACGACATTTGATATCCGATAAACAACGCGATGCTCAAAATTGAAATTTACTGATTTGATTTGTTGGGTTGTTTTAATATCTTCCACAATTTCTCCTGGAATTTCCGAGTGATTTTCGTTTTCCTCTTCATTATCTTCATCTTCAGCGACTCTTTCTTCTTCGTTATTCGATGTCTTGTAAAAATACGAGTCTCTTTGTATGATTTCTGTCAGAGAGCAATTCAAACGCAGCGCAATCCTCATGTGTGAATAAAACCCTCGTTTTCTTCTGAATATCTCTAATACTGCATGGACATCATACGATCAAAATGCATAGTTAAAGTACTTCTATTCCCCGTCCAGTATGCTGCCTTTATTATTATTATTTTCTATCTTGCCCTCTCCGTTTTGGTTCAGTAAATGCAAACGATAATAGCTCATTAAGACCTATATGTGTCCTCAGATCGAATTCAATTTATTTTAAACATACTCTATTGTGTTTATTGCCAAGGCGTTAGTGCCTTGTAATTTATTGGTTGTTTTTTGTTCTTAGTCGTGTATTGCAGGAGATTTGCTCTCTCACAGCATTGCTTTGCTCAGCTGAATGTCTTGCACTCAGATCCACGCATTTGCAAAATGAAATGATTCCTGTGGGCCAAATCAAAGCTGAAATAAATTCTCCTGTAAACCATTTTCTCGCTTAACAACAAAAATATAGGTAAGTTTGCTCTGGTATCTATTTGTGTGACGCGCTGCTGTCCAAGGCATTTCTCATGTGGGTGCGTAAAGAATTGCTGATTTATTGTGTGTTCAGGGGTCAGATCTGAATGAACCCGGGTTAAATGCTTTTCTTTTCATTTATTTATTTATTTTTTTAATCTGGGGGGAACTTATCGGTTTGGTTATCAATATGTGGGATGTGTAACACTTATCACCAAACTACCACTTTTCCAGACTAATCGGCCAGGTTGTATTTGTACGCCTCGATGAGGCCCTCAACAGAATGGATGAAGCCAGAAATACTGCATATACCCCCGATCACGAATATGGCAACGTCGAAGAACACCTGATGCCACAAGAGCTTTCTCCACAACAGCTTGAGATGAAATAAGCTGGGGAGGAGAAAGCACAAACCCGCACCCGTCAAGCTGCCTGTTAGACCCATGAGGAGCGCAAAATGCGGCACATAAATGGCCATGAGCATAGTGAACACAACTAGTGCGCAGCGGAGCGAAAGACCCCACGATTTGAGCCGCCCATCGCCCCCGTAGCAATCCGGAAAAAACGCTCGCCCTCCTTCTTGGAAAAAAGTCTTTTCCAGAACCTCAACGGCAGCAAAGAATGGCAACGGGTAAGAAAGCAGCGCCTTGGATACTAAAAAGATATTGACGACGGCTCTAATGCTGGATGGCAGGTTATCTGTGATCACCTCCTTGGTTTCGTCGGCCCATGTTAAGTAAGCCACCAAAGCGAACAAGCCTTTAAGGATGCAAGCGGCAATGTGAGTCCAGTTCATCATGCAATGAAACTCGCTGGGCTTCTGCATGTTGCCCTCCAGCGAAGGCAGGAAGATCTGCGAGGTGTAGCTGAAGACGATGATGCCGATGGAGATGGGGAACTTCTTGACGTCGATGTAGAACTTCACCTTATCCCAAGCCCAATCTCGTGCCCTGGATAGACAGTATGCGATCACTAGGATGTTGATGATGAAGTGCGCGAGGGTGCAAAGCAAGCTGAACTTGGACACGGCTTTGAGGTTCTTGAGGAAGGCGCAAGGCAGCAAAGCAGCGGTGGCGATGATGGCCCAAGACCTCTGGGACACGGGGAGGTTGGGGAAGCTGTTATACATCAGATTTCCGCTCACGACGACGTACAAAATGCAGGTCATCACCAGCTCGATTATTTGGGCAACGTTGACAACATGGCCTCCCAGCGCTGGGAATCGTGGAGCACAGCATGCGTTGGCGATATCCACATACGAGTCTCTCACTCGTACCAGCTGGCCGTCTTCGTTTTCTTCGTAGAGGCAAGAGATGAGGATTTTCCCCGTGTAGCAGCACACGACTGCGGCGAATATAATGAGGAACAGTCCGAGATATCCTCCGTGGAGAATGGCGTAGGGTAACCCGAGAACAAACATGCCCTGGGGAGATAAGCAGAGCGTGGCTTTATACAACAGAACGCTGCTTGTTTTTGTTCACACAATGTGCTATGCAGTGCCCCATGCATTTTGATCTATTCCATTTTATTTCTATGCACAGTACAGTTTTACCCATATGCGACCCTGGAGCACAAAACCAGTCATAAGTAGCATATGTATATTTGTAGCAATAGCCAAAAAATATATTGTATGGGTCAAAATTATGGATGTTTCTTTTATGCCAAAAATCATTCCATGAAGATATTTTGTACATTTCTTACCGTAAATATATCAAAACTTCATTTTTGATTAGTAATATGCATTGCGAAGAACTTCATTTGAACAACTTTAAAGGAGATTTTCTCAATATTTAGATTTTTTTGCACCCTCAGATTCCAGATTTTCAAATAGTTGTATCTCAGCCAAATATTGTCCTATCCTAACAAACCATACATCAATGGAAAGATCATTTATTCAGGTTTCATATGATGTATAAATCTCAATTTCACAAAATTGACCCTTATGACTGGTTTTGTGGCCCAGGGTCACATATTGGTGCCACGTTTTTGTTCTTTTACGGACTTCTTAAGTTCTGCGGAGGGAATGCGCCATCATCAGCTTCTACATTCACTGCAGGTGTTGTGATGGAGCATTAGGAATGCAGCTGAATTCAGTCCGGACATTCCATTTGCTGTGAGCAAAGTCACGCTCACCTCATTGTGTCGTCATCAGGATGAATCGAATAGGAAGGGAGTCACGTCACGGACGTCACTTTTGATATTAAGAGCTTTAACTGCGCACGATTAAATATGCGGGGGTTTTATAGTTTAAATATGCATTTTTTTGCCATTATCCAAAACATATTTTAAAGTTCTTTTTTTAACCATCTTCGCGTAGAATGCATACATTTATTTTCAATCGTAACATGCAAACTGCACATTGTGCTCTCCGCTTTACGCACGTCGAAAAAAGACGGAATTTCTCATCCAAACCCTACAAAATGCCATTATAGAAATGCACTGGTTTTATAAACCTCAACTCGTTGATGAAAGCCCTTAATATCAATCAGATCCCCCTTGACACGACATCAGCTCAAGAAAAATCTACGCCATTAAACAAACGTTTTGCCTCACAGAGGACCAACCCTTTTAAAAACGTATATTTTGCAAACAGTTTTCACGTAACATTTCCATATCGATCAATGCTTAAAACTTTAGAATGTTATTTTTTGATATGCATCGCCATGACGCGTAATGCCTCCTCACCTGGATCGCATTGGTCACGTTCCATCCTGCCTCCCAAGCAGTGATTCTTGGCTTGTCCGAGCTGCCGTTTTCAGAGCAGAATCCGCCGTCTTTGGACGCTGAGGGCGGCGGACCCGTTCCATCCCTCTGGTAATGGCTGTCCCCTTCGACGGCCCCCTCGCCCCCCGTTTCCCCGCCGCCCTCTCCACCACCCATTTCCTCGTTTTTAAGGATGTCCATTTGAAGCCCCTGCCTGTGGTCATAGTCCAGATCATCGCAGGCGGCGAAGCCCAAAGCCTCTTCATCGGTGGCGGCCTGGAAGCCCAGTTTGGCGAACATCCCGCTCACCTTCGCCTGCGACTTATTGGTGACCGTGGTGGCCGCGTTGGACAGCTTGTTAGAGATCTTGCTTCTAATTAACGTGGCCATGGTTGCTCTCCTAAATGAGACTGGTGTTAAAATTCCTCTTCAGATGTTTTTCTAGCTATATCGAATTTAGAGTGCGACCGGAGCTCTTTGTCTGCGCATCGACGGAGTGACTCTCGTGGTGACGCGTGTTCGTTATCTCCAGCTCTGCCTGGTGTTTTTGCTAATTCCGTGGTTCATGTCACTTTCAGACGTAGATGATGCCTGGCACCTGCATCCTGTTCGCCCGCTCCTCTCTCTTTTTTTCTGGCCGGACTCTGATACGCGCTTTCCAGGCGAGAGAGGGTTTATTCTCCGATGCGTAAAGGAGAACGCTCGCGGTTTTGCGCGGCTTTTCCGTTCTCTGTCCTGCGTTTCGGTGGCCGTCGCTGATGCCAATGCGGTACACGGGAGCTCGGGGGTGTTGAGAGAGAGGCACGTGTCACCGTCAGCCTGCCAATGCTAAGAGTCTCGCGCGCAACGCGCGTCTCCGGTTCCCAGTGCGCGCGCTACTCCGCACCGACAAAAAAACGGGGTAAAGATTTGCTGCATTTCTAGGGGAGGTGCTTCCAGGACCCCATCCTCCTCTCCACTCTCATTATGCCCAATATACTTGGTCACAACACCCAATGGCATCCGGGGTCTCTTAGTGTTGCATAACTTTACGTATATATAAACGTCTCCACGCATCGTACTAGGTCTTACATGAACACCAAAAGTGTTCTTGTTGTGTTTTCTTGTCGCATCTTGAAGTCTGCAGTTTTTATTGCTTCAGATGAAGGTTTAGAACTCATTTTCAACAAGAGGAACCGTGCCACCCTCGAGTTGGTGTTGGAATACTCTTGAACGGATTTAAAACCTGTTTCCATTCGACAAAGGAATGAGCAAGAAATACGTCGCTGATTTGAGTTAGATTTTACTGGTTTAGATTTGTAGTCGACTTTATATTAAGTTATCTCTTTTTATTTATTTGTTTTCTAATTTGTTAAAAAATAGCAAGGATATTTCTCATGGATTATTTGTCACGGTGCAGAAATATTGCGCATTGGGCTGTTAATCTGCATCTTGTTCTCGGACTCTTTTTAAAGTGAATGAAGATGATTTTGAAAAGTTATTAAGCGATAGAAAAACTCTTTTTTCTCTGATGGATTTTTTCATTCATCTGCTCTCGCATGTATTCACCATATTCATGTGTACTTCATGAAAGCGCAGTTCTGATCGATCTGTGTGGATTCCTGTAAACAAGCAGACGCTTTATAAAATCATTTAGGCCTATGAGCACATTACATTCGCATTCGTTTGGATCGAATTATTCACTATAAAATATTGTGAAATACCAAAATCCTCCGTTCTTTGAAATATGCGCAGTATTAAGGTTTCGTGTTTTCATTCTTGAAAGAAATGATTTTTTAAATTTATCAGTTATCAAGACAATGATACTCGTGCGTTAAAGAAATAAACCAAGGATTTTTTTTTTAAATAAATGTTGGTCTCATTACAGATATATTAGATAGCCTACCATGTCCTGCCATGCTCAGATGTCAACGAATAATCAAAACTATATCTTTTCACTTTGTTATATTTTCTACAAAAATAATATTGCCATTAAAATAAATATATGCTACAAAACGAATTATTAAACTTTATCCGGCGATTGTAGTAGCTAGGTTATGTTGTCCTGATTAAAACAATCAAAAGAAATTATGTAGCTAAATGTCGCAATTATTTAGAACGTTGACTTTAAAAAAAGAAACACTTTGACAAATTCGGAAAACGGACAGTTTTTCTGAATCTAAATGTTAGGAACTGTTTCATTAATATTACTCTAGGTAAAATATAATGTAATTCCGTAAATGTGGTGCTAAATTTGGTCAGTGGGTTTCCAATGAACCTCGTTTCACTAATAAATGTATTTCTAATTTATCTCATGCTTTCTGCACGACAGATATGTAGGCTACATATATATAGAATTCGTGTTGCCCTGTATTCGCCGTATCTAATCTCTCAGTGAATTGAAAGCAGTGCTTGTCTTTCCCCCGGAGATGTTCTTTATCCCGCGGGCTGTGCTCGGCCTCTCGGCCTCTTTTTCCCGGTGGGAGCGGAACGGGTTAATCGGAGCGGCGTTATCAGGAGCGCACAGATCCACCGGAGCCGCGGAGATCCACAGCTGCGAAAATACAATCAAGACAAGAACAGGCGCACACGGGCTTTATTCTGCGCGTTTGAGATCAATTCCGCTGATATAATAATATTTGTATCTATAAAAAAATAGTCGTCCTATAATTTTGGATGAAAAAAAAAAAAAAACGATGATAACAATAAGAGTGAGATTGAGAATTATAATAGCAGAAGACTTTATATGCAATATGGTAATAACTTATCCTGGTCAAATTTATATTTTGCAATAAAAAATGCAATCTAAAATATAATATATACCTTCATTCATATGCAACTAGACATCTCTTTTTGGCTGTCTGAGCATTATGAAGAAATCTAAGGCTAGAGATATCTGATTAATTATGTTCTTTATAAGGAGACCATGTGTTGTAAAGCAGTTCAGGATCTGTTAAGTCACTGTTCTCCAGTGTGAAAAAGCATCAGATTGATTTTCCTCACCTCCACGACCACTATTATAATCTGGCGCCATATTTCCCATCATTCCCATTCTGTTGTGCTCTTTCACTGTGGCTCAGTCGTGTGTGTTTTTCACTGTGTAACTGGGAAAAGTCAGAGACAGAGCATGTGATTCTAAGGAAGAAATTTCTTATGTATTTTGGCGTATAGTAAATGTGATGGCACGTCATTATGTGCGCGTCCTCTCCGCTTCTCATTCAGTTTATTACCCTTCAGAAAAATCATAGAGGGCAATAAGAGGTCAGGGTGCTTCTCCCAGGAGTCTCTCCGCACATAATCCTCAATCTGTCCCCCGGGACACTGATCCAGGATCAGTCAGGTGTGTCGCACTGCTGTCTTTGTCACTGATTCAATGTTATCTCGCTCCACAAGGTGATCTCAAGCTATTGTTGAAGAACAGCAGTGTCATGATTCTGTCTGTCTTTTTGTGTTGTCAGGGAGTCTGAAACAAAAGGATTTCGTCAGACGAATGATCAGTCCGGTCCTTTGTCCCTGTGGCTGCTTCATTGGGCTCTGTCCTTTTTCTCATTACACACTTCAGTGAGCTGAGCTAGTGTAGCGGAGCAATTCCCTCTTCTTAGAGACAGATCATTAATTAGCTTCGCACTGAAAACTATGATGCTGCACAGAAGGGTAATGAGGCTTATCGTTCACTGCAGACAAACTCACATCTGCAAGCATGAGCTCAAGCAATGTCATATGAAGAAGTGGAGATCTGATGACTTTCGCAAAGCTTTAAGATTCATACTTTAAGGGCTGCATTTGGATCCAAAACACATATTCTGCATTACATACAGTGCTGTTTAGTATTGTTGTCCAAAACAACATATTTGGTTCCCTAAAGTACCGTTCAGTGATCAATTCTTAAAAGAACCATTTTTTTTTAGTGTGAAGAACATTTTAATTATCTATGGAAGATTTTCTACTATAAAGAACCTTTTATAGCAACATCGATGCCAGTAATGAACCTTTAATTTTAAGAGTGTATGTTTTTCTGTTTTTAGATTTCGTCTTCATTCATCTTAAAGGAACAGCACTCCTAAAAACGTAAAGGTTCCAAAAGGTTGCTGTGATGCTACTCTCTTAAAAAGAAAGGTTCTTTATTGGCATTGATGGTTCCATGGAACGTTTTCATTGCACAAAAGGTTCTTTATAGTGGAAAAGGGTTCCTTACACTAAGAAAAAAAATGTTCTTTTAAGAACTGATCCCTGAAAGGTTGGTTCTTCTGTGGTATCACTGCGAAAACGACTACTCTTTTGAAACCTTTTTTTTTTAAGAGTGCATAGAAGAACCATCTTTGGTTCCTCAAAGAACCTTTCAATGAACAGTTCTTAAAAGAACCATTTTTTTTTAGTGTGAAGAACATTTTAAAAATCTTAAGAACCTCTTCCACTATAAATAACCTTTTGTATGTTAAAGGTTCTTCATGGAACCGTAGATGCCAATAAAGAACCTTTATTTGCTTTGCATTGCATTTCAAATGAGAGTAAAGACTACTATGTTTCAGACACGGTATGAAACCGTCAGCCGACCCCACTGGCAGCCTCTTCTGCGGCTCAGCGAGGCAGAAAATAACACATAACACACTTCAATTAGAGAGCCAAACTGAAAAGACACGTGTGTCTTGGGGGGCCGCGGCGCAGCGAAATTAGCCAATCGCGTGCATTGGCCCCTCTCCGAATCCATTACTATTAGCATCACAATCCCAAGTACATTATTGTGCTGATTAGCCGCTATCAGAAGAGATATGTGCTGCTTTTATAAGTGGAGTCACTAGTAGACTACGTGCTACGTTCCCAAAAACACTTTCAGCATTGGTACATATGCCATTGTCACATATGTGATGGCCCCTGATTGTTTATATTAGATTTGCAAATGAACATTTAGAACAAAAATTTGCTATAGTTCATCCACACAGGTTTACCTAAATAGACATATTTTAGACTCTGATTGCTTTAAATAAAGCTAATTATAATACCCCAGCTAACGAAAATATGTTTTGCTAACATTAAGTTATGAAACATTATTTCTGAGTGTTCACTCAACTTTTCAAACATCCAGTTTAAAAAAAAAAAAAAATTATGCAAACATTAAGGTAACATTACATTTTATAATTTTCCAAACATTATGGAAATGTTACTTTTGAATGACCTCTGAACATTCTGAAACAATTTGTAACATTTAAAAAATAATGGATGAACATCCAACTAAAGCATTTCAGAAATCAAACGTTCCATGAATGATATAAATGTTTTTGTGAATATTATTGAGAATATTATTAAGGACCAGATAATAACTCAGAACAAATGTTCTAGTAACATTACTACAAAACGTTTTCTTCATTCATTTATTCATGTTTTTTATTATAAAACATTTAGTCCAATTCATTATTTATTATCCGTTTATCTATCTACCTAAATAAACATATATTAGTGCATATATGCAAAATGTGCATATGTGGGATATTTTGTCTCTCTAATAATCTGAAATAAACCTGCAGATGATCCTGATAATTCACTGAGGCAGAGAACAAAAACAGAAAAATCACATCCCACAACTCTAATAAATTCATCCCTTTTA
>JAFVLL020003936.1:0-64906 GCA_021397915.2 Tor tambroides
GCAACAACCTGTGCAGCTCTGGTGAACTCCATGCCCAGGAGGATTAAGGCAGTGCTAGATAACAATGGTGCCCCTACAAAATATTGACACTTTGACACAGTTTTGACATGTTCACTTAGGGTGTACTCATTTTTGTTGCCAGTTATTTGGACAACATTTGGCTATATGTTGAGTTATTTTTAGAGGACAGTAAATTTGTACTTCTATACAAGCTGCACATTGACTACTCTAATATATATCCCAGTTTCATTTGTTCAGTATTGTCCCTTGAGAAGATATACTAAAATTGTTGCTGAAATGTGAGGGGTGTACTCACTTTTGTGAGATACTGTATCTATCTATCTATCTATCTGAGTGCACCATTCAAAATTGTATCCAATTAAATTCCATAATTTGAATTCATATTTTAAAAAGCAGTTGCAATTTGAATAAGAAAGTAGAATTAAAATTAAATTAATTAAAAATTCATTTTTAACAAAAAAAATTTAAAAAAAATGTATCTCAAGATCAACAGACTGCCAAAACGATTGACAGACAGACAGAATGACAGACAGAATGACAGACAGACAGAACAACAGACAGACAGACAAAACGATCAACAGACAGATAAAATGACTGAAAGACAAAACAACCTACAGACAGACAGACAGACAGACAGACAAAACGACCGATAGACAGACAGAATGATAGACAGACAGGCAGACTGACAGACAGACAGACAAAATGACTGACAGACAGACAGACAGAACAACTGACCGATAGACAGACAGGCAGACTAGACAGACAGAATGACCAACAGACAGACAGGCAGACTAGACAGACAGAACAGACAGACAGACAGACAGACAGACAGAGCGACCGACTGACAAACAGACAGTAAATTTCTCTTCCTGTTATTTCATGTAATTCTTAATCAACTAATGAATTAAAACAGAGCCCATTCTTAAATATAGAAATTTTCTCAACTCTGCAATCTATGCATCTCTCTATCTATGCTTTCCAAAAATTGGGCGTACTCTTGGAAACAGACTTGCAGCAGGACAGCAGCAAAGTCAAAATGGAGGCCAGGTGAAGGCCTTAAAGTAAATATAAGTAAAGAAGTGAAGTGAAGAAAGCCCAAGGCAGACATGCAAACAAATTACAGCTGGGACACATGAGTAGGACAAGGCCACTGCAAACCAAGGATGTGCTTATTATAGCTGTGTGAAACATCTTGAATATCTAAGCATGTGAATTTGCCGAGCTCACGTAATTGTGCAATGACCTTAAATATGCAGAAGAATAATTAATGCTGGAGTACTGCTCCCATTCAGTGACTTTTTATCCAACGAGCAAGTCTTTTGGCCTTCGAATAATTTTACCGATAGTTCAGTTGTGTAACTTATCTTTTTTCATCCTTAAAAAAACTATTTCTTTAATTAAATAATGATCGCCTGAGCACAAGTCTTTGATGTCGGACTTCAAACATTTGATTTTTAAACAGTCAGTCCTTAAGGAAAACTCACTTTTAGACATACAGTAACTAGTTTAAGCCTTTACAGAAGCACACTTGCTCAGGGACAGTTTCCAGTTCATGAAATTGCTCCATTTTTTCATATTTTAACAGTCAATGTTCCACAGACAGCTAAAATTGGACTCCTGCCTGTAGGGTGAGTGGGAGGAAGCTTTATGCATCTGAAGTCAACCTGTTGGTGCTAATGGTTGCCCCTGTTTTATGACAGGACCCATAAACTGAGTTTAGTGTATCAACTAGTCTTTGCCCAAGGACTATCCTTGGCCTTATCCTTGGCCCATCCATTTCCACAAAATGATTTCCACAAGGCCAGATAGAAACGGGTAACTTGGACGATTATCTGTTAAGCGTCTGCTATCTGCACATGCATATCTCCAGTGTTGCATTAATATACTGTACTTTATTGCAGAAAGATGCAGTGTTTAAGTGAAACCCTTCAGCAGGACCTCAGAGTGAGAGTATGTTTCAATTTAGCAACTCTTTGGTCCTTTCGCAGACCTGTGATGGTGGATTAAACCGCTATCTACTGCACTTCCTGCAACAGATCAAACATTAGTGCTACTTATGTAGCTCAAGAGAAGATCAGCTGATATTTTCCTCTTTTCTGTGTCAGTGGGAGGAATATGTTATCCCATATCTGAAGCAGAACTGTGTCAGAAAACATTTGCTTGTATGCCAAAGACTTCTTCTTGATATTCTCCACATGTAAAACGTGAAAGACGGAGGGTTTGTTTTATTTCTGGTACCACTGACTGACAGTTTGCTGTCATATTCGAAGCGCAAAGATGAGCAGGTACACAAAATTGATCAAATATTCAAAATTTTGAAGTGAACTTAAAACAAGTTAAATGGAAGTGTGCTTAATATGCTTAGATAAGCAGATATACACATTAGTTCAGTTCCAAAACATAATAGTAATGGCAAAATAATATATAGGTGAAATAAGTGCATAAACATACAGCACACACAAACATTGGGTAACTGAGATGCATTCAGTGCTGACTTAGAATTTGGCCAAACGTAGCAACATAATTCTCTTGCCTCTGGGATGCATTTATGATGACTTAAAATGCAGGTTTGGAACAGATATAATGCTGTAAAAATGCAGAAAAAAACTGTAATAGCATTCATGTTTGAGAGGTAGAATGCTTTTTTTCCTCTCAAAACAACCAAACAGCATTCAACATTTCATTTGAAAACACTATCTATTTTCACACTCAGAAAGGTGAAGAGTAATCTGAAACTGTATTATCTTGTCCAACACAAATATTTAAATTCTAGCGCAAATGTCATGTAATTGCTAATCTGGAATAACACATGGTGTGAGGGATTTCAGACAGCTTTTAAATACATGCCAAAAATGCTGCAGTGTGTCACAAGCTCATCCAATTTTGAAGACTGGATTTTAGGGGGCTGACCATTCATGGATCATCATGCCAGCCAGAAAAGAGGGAGACAGAATGAAATGGAAGAGAGAATCAAAAAGAGATGGAAAGCTGTGGAAGCCCATTGTGCTGTGTACTTTTCTCTAAGACTGCAATTTTTTGAGACGACAAAAGCAGTAATTCACAAAGACTGCGAGAAACCTTTTTTGAAAACCAAATGTATTGTTTCTCAAGAGCTTCCCTTACAAAAATGTGCTGTATGGATGGTATCAGATGGTATACTTCAGTACAGGAGAACAATAGTTCAGCCTTAAAAATGTATAAATGTCATTGTATAAGAAAAAATCAGACCAAGGGATATTTATTTTACAGAAATATAGCACAAACATACTTCTTGAGCAAAACATTTCACAAAAAGGTGTTTGTTAGGGTTTAAATTATATTAGAAAGCATTTTATCTCATCACAACTGGGAAAAGTTCCCATCCCAGACTATGTAAATTACATCTGATATCATTTGTAATTATCGTCATCAATGCAAAATACTAAATCAAATATTCTTTGTAAATTTATGCATTTTGACAATGTAGTTGAATAACTGAATCAAGACAAATCAAATGACACAATCAGTCAAAGAGATGCATCTGAATTCTGTATATTTCTATAATTTATATACAGTCTGTATATAAATCATAGAATCACATATGGTAATGAATAATACAGGCCTATACTATTAATTGAACAGATCACAATAGCAATAGACTGTAAATTTAGATTGAAACTTTCTGCTCAATTGGTCAATATTTTATGATGAAGAAATACTTAAGAAGTACATAATGGAATTATAAAATAACACCATAAATGATAATAATTGTTCAATTAAATAATTACACCAATGACAACTTTTGCCCCAATTTTAAGGGAGGCATAACTTTTCACGTCAACATTTTTCACTCTACAATGTATTTTGTACATAACATGTTGTCAATATATAAACGTCAAAATTTCAAAATAAAGAAAGTTGCTGTCAAATGTTTTTGGGGAAACTGTATATTCTCCAACTCTAACTCCAACTTTATTTATAAAGCACCTAATAAAACAACTAAGTTGACCACAGTGCTGTACAATAAGATCAATAGAAGAAAATAATAACAAATAATAAATAAACATGAAAAAACATCACTACACAACATACAACATACAAAACAAACCCAAAGGGTACCTACAGCGACACTACCTCAGCACTCATCCCTGATCAAAGGCTAGTGAAAAATATGTGTTTAACTGCTTCTTAAATACATTCAGAGATGATAATTGTCGCAGAGACACTGGCAAACTATTCCAAAGCCTTGGAGCAGCTACCGCAAATGCGCGGTCACCTCTGAGCTTTAATTTTGATCGAGGAGCCTGAAGGAGATTTTGTCCATTAGATCGTAGTGATCTGTTTGACTCTTGAACACGAATAAGATCAGCAATGTATGGAGGGGCTATACCATGCAGGGATTTGAAGACAAAGATTAAAATCTTAAAATTTATTCTATAAGGTACTGGTAACCAGTGCAATGATCTCAGAACAGGGGTAATGTGGTCATACTTCCGAGTACCTGTCAGTAGTCTTGCGGCTGAATTCTGAACCATTTGTAATCTGTCTAAAAGTTTTCTTTGAGTACTGTAATAAAGTGAGTTGCAATAATCTAATCGAGAAAAAACAAAAACATGAACAAGCTTCTCCAAATCTATACGTGCTAAGAAAGGCGTGATCTTACTAATCATTCTTAATTGGTAGAAGCTAGCTTTGACAACTTCACTTATTTGAAAGTTAAATTTTAAAGCACTGTCACAAATCACCCCCAAATTTTTTACTTGATGTTTCCTAAAAGGGCTTAATGTTCCCAAGTTAGCTCCATCCGTATCGCTCATTTCAGAGGGACCAAATACAATGATCTCTGTTTTCGAATCATTAAGACTCAAAAAGTTAGCAGACATCCAAGCCTTCACCTCATCTACACAGGCCAATAAACGCCCCAAAGCACTGGAAGAATTTGGGTTAAAAGACAGATACAACTGAGTATCATCAGTGTACGAATGAAAAGACACACCATATTTATCCAAAATCGCTCCTAACGGTAGCATATACAATGAAAAGAAAAAAGGTGCTAAAATAGAGCCTTGTGGAACACCACACGAAATGGGTGCCAATGCCGATACAAACTCTCCCATGCGGACTGAAAAACTCCTATTTTGAAAATATGACTTTATCCATCTTAAGGCATTTCCACAGATACCCACAGATGTTTCAAGACGAGATATAAGTATTTGATGGTCGATCGTATCAAACGCTGCCGTCAAATCTAAAAGTAAAAGTACAGTAAAATTTCCGAGATCAGTCGCAAGAAAAATATCATTAAAAACTCTCAGCAAAGCTGATTCAGTGCTATGATGTTTTTTAAAACCTGATTGAAACACTTCACAGATCTCATTTGCATCAACAAATGACTGAAGTTGCATGAGAACACTCTTCTCCATAATTTTTTCCCAAGAATGGAAGTTTTGAAATTGGTCTAAAATTAGCTAAAACACTCTTATCCAAGTTTGATTTCTTCAAAAGGGGTTGGACCACTGTCTGTTTACAGTAGTCAGGCACGACCCCCAAAGACAAACTCTTATTAATTATAGCCACTATAAAGGGGCCAATTGAATTTAAAACTTGCTTTAACAAATGGGCCGGAACAATATCTTGGGGAGAGGTTGTAGACTTTAATCTGAGTATTAATAAATAATAATAAATATTGAATAATTATTGCACTCATATTTATCTCAAAGAATACCATGGTATTATAATGACTGATACATGTCCAAAATACATTAATAACACCATTGTACTTTTTGTAAGTGTTGTTTTAAAAATGCATAGTAGAAATGCATCAGTGTACTTTTAAATTTATTCAAGATGTGCCATTTGCTTTTATTCTATTCTCAGTGCTGTCATTAGAAGGCCCTGCTAAATAGGACACTGTGAAAGAACAGGCAAAATAAATTTTAAAAAATCTCTAAAGTGTTATCTAAAGCTGAAGTGCCGCCTGTGTGTTTGGATTGGGGCCCAGAGACGGCAACCATTTCAATCAAATATTAATGCAACCCTTTAGCTACATTCATTCACAGCTGCTTTTGTGGTCAATGGCCACTCTCATGGTTGTTCTTTTTCCAGGTGGACCCTGATGATGAGGTTAATTATCTCAGCTTTTAGCTACACATTAGTCTTTGGTGTTGTTTGTTCATGTTCCAACTGCTCACAGGTGTGCCCTGAAGTGGCCCTGTGAACCAGCGGGTATCTGATCAGAGAGAATGATGCCACACAATGGGCACTAATTAGAGAAAAGCAGACTGTGTGTGTCTGGGTCTGTGTACAGATTGCTTTGAAATCAGCGTCTTCCACTTAGCATTCAAAATATATTTTGTTGTCTGGTAGGTGCAGATGTAATTTAGACAGTTTTTTTTGTGTCTTAGTGGTCGTTAGAACACGTTCTTGCATTTAAAATCATGAGATACAGCACAGGGAGAGTGAAAAGAACGTTACATTTTCAAGTAAACAAACTTATTTTACCTTGACATTGTGTGTCTTTAAAACGTGAAATGCATGGGCGTTTCAATATGGAGTGAAAACAGTCTCAATACTGCCCATGCACAAAGACAAAAAAAAGAAGAAAAAAAAAAGATGCGCAGCACATGAAAAAAAGCATAAGCGGAACGCAAAAACACTTTCCATTTGACCTGGCCCTTATTTTTCGTCAACATTGATATTAATAAACAATATCATTAGAATAAGGGGTCTATTGAATTCGGAAAAACAAATGTGAGTGCGACATTGCATTTACAAATGGTTCAGTAGGCCTATTGTCAGTTACGTTGTTTTTATTCCGCAAACGACAATATTTCCAAATGAATTTAACAGTGAGGTTTTGTTGTTTTTGAAAGAATCGGTTGAATAAATGATTCAATGGCTCACTCATAAAGACAAGTCACTTGTTCCATTTCTGAATGAATCAGTGCTTTGAACGAGTCGGACGAATGAATGATTCCATGATTCGCTCATAAAAACGGTCCTCTAACTGGCACCTACTGGCTGAACTAATGAACAAACTGACAAAAACTATGAACATTGAGGAAGATATCCAAGTCATTTCATAACTTGGCAGTGTCTTGGCAGTGTCTTTTCGCTTGTACCAGCCTAGCAAACAAACAGAACAACCTAGCAACTATCCAGAACCCCCTAGCAACTGCACAGCAACCCGTTAAAAACACTGCATGCTGCATTTGGCCAACTTAAATAAAATGTCCAGCTGCATAACACATCATGAGAAATGAGGAGACACACCACATGATCTCAAAAGCGAAATAACTGCCGGTGTGACTCATCCTCGCATTCAAAGCAAGAAAATCAGAAACACTCCTTTGGTTTGGATCTTGGATCCCCTATTTCATCATTGTCACTTTGTGATGTAGGTCAGAATATAGGACAGGACATGAGAAAAAAAAACGTTCTCACGTAAGGCTTATGTAGAATTTTTTGAGCCTTGGGTGTTTGTGACATTTGAAGGAACAGCAGAAGCCTCTGGTGGCTGGGGATGTGAGGTGAGAACTGTGCCATTCCCGTGTGACTTTGAGGATGCGCGGTTTAATTCAGCAGACAAAAACAGCTGGTGCATTGTGCAAAGTTAAAAAGCAGGTTTGAAGAGTCTAGATTCTCTAGACTGAAGCTGAGTAAAAAATGCATTGTTTACAAAAAGAAAAAGAAAAATGAAAAGCTGCTGCTAAAACAAAAGCATTCTAACTATTCTAATTTGATGAAATGATGAAAAGATGATAGTTAATTATCGTACTTACATTTTAGACCCTCCACTGAGAAAATTTACATCGAAAACAATTGATTATTAATCTGCAAGTCAAGTTAGTGGGCTAGTTTAGTAGCTAAATAATAGGTTGTTGCATTTACATACAAAATAAAGATTTTTCATTGGTCTCTATGATTCCATGGTGAACCTTTAATATCTAAGGAACCAACTGGACAAAAGCTTTTTTTTTCTTTTTTTCAAAAGTGCAAAAGGATTTAGTCAGATTATTAAAATGTTCTTCACACTAATAAGAATGATTCTTTCAATTCTTTTAGTAACTGTCACCTGAAAGGTTTGTTGGGGAACCAAAAATGGTTCGCCGCACAAGAAAAAAAAAATGGAACCCTGCATATTTTTAAGATTGCATTCTTTCTAGTCTAACTCATTGTTCTTTCGAGCGATGTTTTTATTTTCTTGCTTGAATTGGAGACTCCTGAGCTATCAAAATGTTTAGGCTATATTCACTAATAACTTTACACTGAAGTACCACAAGCCAATTTTTTAAATAGTTTTCTACAGTACCTTTTTGAATTGCAAGATGGCGCCAGTGACCTTTTGTTGGTAAGTAGACATGAAAGTTGCACAGCTTTGCTGTCAACATTTGCATTATGCGTACTTCCCTACTGTATAATATACAGAAATAGTATGTCAAATAAATGAAACGTCTGAATATTCAATAGGTAAAAAAATACCCGGATGTCCTACTGCATCCAGGGAGATTCTAATGTGTGCCACCAATCCTCACTTTATGACTTATGACAGGAGTCGAAACACTGAATAATGGAAAATGTCGAAGATCTGTGTGCTTTGATACCAAGAAAGTTGTTCCTTTTTGTTAATAACTATACATTTAACGCCAAAATAAATTGTTTTTTGAAATTGGTTGAATTAGGCCTAAATCACAGGTCAAATTAAGAACAACAGCAATAGATGATGTAGTAGACTATGCCTGTGAATGTATTCATACTACACAATTCAGTACTAGTAAGATTTTTAGATCCAGCTATACAAAAATATGTGACCGTCGAAACATGTCAGTCACATAAGTTGAATTAATGAATGCAATCTTGAGGCGAGTATTTTGAAAATAAAATTGATCTAATTCATGAAACATATGTCAGAATTAATCACTCCTAACTCCTAATGCGGTAAATCTTTATCTCTCTCAGATTTTCTCCGGCTCCTACACCACGGTTGTGAACCTCCATAGACATAATAAATATGGTTGTGACTTGCATTGTGCTGCCATCTGCTGGGCGATTAGACAAAATGCCTACACGGAAGTGAGACTCGAAGTTTCAGCTAGACACTGTAATAATACTGCGTTTATAAATTACTAGTCATTAATTAACTTTAAATCACAAACCGTGTTCAAAGAGCATAGCTACGTTTATCGCTTCAGATATCATAGTTGTGGTGAATGAGCTTGTATTTTCGCTTATCATAATAATGTGGCCATATTGTTGAACAACTATGTTTTCTTTATGCATGTAGTAAAATACTATAGCACTTGAGGACAGTATAAACTATATAGTACTTGACACCACTACTGAAAATTATTGTGTTTAACATTGTTTAATTTAATACAGTTTTTCCATTTCAAAGTAGCCTATATTATCGACAATAATTGGAATGAAAAGTTGAGGTATATTAATCTTATAGTTGAGTATCAAACTGTTTTGTTTATATATATGCTATAAACCCTGAAGCGTTATTTCTATGGTTATATGGAAAAAAAATCAATGTAGTCTTAGACTTTTTTGAGCCTCACGCTATGTGCAACATAAGCACAATTAAGGAACTAGTATCAAAAACCCCAGTATTAACACTGAATTTTGGACATGGTCTTTGAAGTACTTGGTCTTTTAAGTACTTTGAAGTAATACTATATTATATGAATGATGATGATCCACATAATTGATACAAACAACAAAAAAGTGCATACAACCCAGAGATAATTACGGGAACAGACATATGAAACTTATGCAAAAACACCATGTTTATTAGACACCAAACTCTCTGAACAATCAGAGTTATTAAAAACACTTCGTTGCGAAGCATACACAGAGTTTACACAGAGTGAAAACGAGAAAACAAAAAACATGAGAACTCCACACTGGAATCAAAAAGCACCACAGTGTCATTGTGTTGTGATCACATCCCCCATGTATAACACATTACCCACACACACACACATGTGAGTTTGATCTCAGTTTCTCTTTGAGAAGGAGCGTTGGCATTGCTCCTCACATGGAAATCAAAGGGACAGAGGACAAGGGCCCTCATGAGGTGCACACAGGGGCAGTTTGAAATCAGAGTAGTGATATCTGGGTATCCAAACATAGTTTCAAAATGAGTAAACAAAAAGTGTGACCCGTTGCCTGATCTAGGCGAGGACTGCAAACCAGCAGCCTGAGCACATCTACATTGTAAACAAAGCAGTTGAGCAGTTCTTGTTTGCTACTGACACAGTGCTGAACTCCAGCAAACCGAAACCTGATGCACCATTCTAGGACAAACCAACCAGAGGTCATTAATACTATAATAAAAAGCATTGCTAAAAACCACTAGATTTTTGCATCACATTTGCATTTCAATCCGAACACTGAGATTTAAAAAAGAGTGGGGATAAGGTAGGGTCACATTGTAAAAGAGTCCAAAATACATAACGTTTCCATCTCAGCAATATACAAAAGAAAAACCAAGAGTGTGTGGTATCAAAGTTTGTAAAACCAACGTATGACAATGAGCTCTGAAAACGTCAGAACGTTCATGCATCTGCGGGCTCGCCGAGTCAGTCTACAGATTTGGAGATGTCGTGCTCCGTTGGTTCCGAGGAAAACTGAAGTCGTCTGACCGCTTCCTTGATCAGATTCCCCGACAATATGAGTTCCTGGAGGAGCTGGTGCGGATCGTCCTCGTCGATTTTCTTTCGGTTCCACGAGGATCTGAAATGGTCCCATTCCTGATCGCTGGATCCGGGTGGGTTGTACGGACTGGCCCGGCTGGTACGCAAACTCCGGCTGCGGAGACGGATGCACCGCTGACCGCCCGCCGCGCTGCTGCTGCCGTTGTTGCTGCCGTTCGGTCTGCTGCTCGCGAGACCGTGGAGACGTGACATCGCCTTCTGGCTCGAGCTATTGTTGTGAAGCTGCAGCGCCTCGCCGATTTTCGACACGAGCGCGTCTACTTCCTTTGAATCCACCGTCACCGACTGTTCCAAAAAGATATAGTTCTCCTTTCGACAAGGCATTTTTAATATAGCTCTAGATATATCAAATATCCAGTCGTGATGGTTGTTTTTATTCAAATGGACGGGACCGTTTAGCCGGCGTCCGCCACGCTGCCCAACAGAAACAGCTCAAGGGTTGATTTGTAAACAATGGATGACGCAGAATCCGGCACGTACCATTTCAGAGCGAGAGGGGCGCATGCTCGGTCGTTTTAAAACGTAAACGCATGTGTTACATTGTAATAAGAAAGTTGGAGAGATTTTATACGTATCAGCTGCTACATAAATTACATTATCCGCTTGGCTTAACATTTATATTTATGTTGGCACCGCCAATAACACGTATATCTCTGTATTATCAATCATATCATTACATAACAGTCCCGAATGTATAAAAACGATGTACTAGACCGCCACATGTGTGAACTCTATGCACCCAAATGCTGTTGCAACTGAATGTGACATTACTAGATATACTTGATTTCTAAGAAGATTCTGAATTATTCACGGTCATCAAATCAGTATCGTACTTGATAAATTCATTTCCATATTTGGAAAGGAGGACCTGTTCGTTTTGTGTGGTGTGTGGTCGACGGTTATTGTGGAAGTAGGCTAATCAATGGAGTATTAAAATTGTATCAGACACATTGATATAGAATTACAAATAGGTTTAACTAGAAGATGTAGGCAGGGACGTCGTCCAAGGATTCAAGATTTTTATGGTCATGTCCCATTTTCCTCTGTTGGTATCGTTCTATACATCTGGCTGCAAAGAGCATATTTCTTAATCTTTGATTACTACTATTCAAATGTATATGTATATACATATATAAAGCTATTAAGTAAAGACGTGTGTGTGTGTGTGTGTGTGTGTGTGTGTGTGCTATGGGTGTGTTTGCATAATATTTGCAGTTATGCCAGTAGCCTATTAAAGGTGTGTTCTGTCTCTATGGAATTGTGTCAAAAATCTCACTAAGTAACAGGATTTATTCAGACTTGCAGCAGTGACTCATTACAGCAGTTAGCTGAGCTGCAGTTTGTTTGTTGAATCATCCTCACAGATTAAAGGAACAGCTCACCCTTAAAATGAACATTCTTCATTATTTACTTAACATTTGGTCCATATGACTCATGTGAGAAACAGGCCAAAATGGATTTATTTTATTATTATTTATTATGCTACTCTTGACACTAACGCTCTTTGAATGAATCATTCTTTTAGGTTAGATATTTTCAATGAGTTGATCAAGTTCACAAAACCGGTCTATTTAAAAGGTAAAATACAGTGCATGAGTCGTATGGGCTACTTTTATGATACTTTCACAATGTTTTTGTGTCCTTGAAAGCATCAGTACCTGTTTATTATAATTGCATGAATCACTTATGAATGAAGTATAATTTTGAAGTGAATTATTCTTGTAACATTCTTAACCATGCCAAAATGTAAATAGTATTTCTTTAAAGTCTGCTCTGTCACTTTCTGTTCTGTTTCACAGTTGTCAGTCTGACCACGTCCTTTTTCAGAGGAAGAGGCCTCTGAGTTCTTAGAAACAGTTGGTGAATTATTTTAACACAATTGCTATGTGTGGATATTTGGTTGCATATGGCACCAAACCATATAATTAATGTCTAATATTTCAACTGGTTAATAATTACGTATCCTTAGTGTGCCCAGAAACCAGATTTTTGGCCATTCATCCCAAACTTTAGCACCATTTTAATTTCTTACCAGCTGTTCCACAAGCATCTTGTGAGTAGGGTTACATTCATGACATAAATTGCAATGTGTAAATTAAGTATTAACCTGACAATGTATGCAGTTTGCAGAAAAAGAAAGAACATAAATGAATATCATATTTCTTAACCTACACAATCAGTTTTGTCATCTGTATTACACAACATAAGGGGGTGGGTAGTACAGGGAGAGAAATTTATTGATCATGGTATAAAATATCACTATTTATCTAAATTGTGCATGTGATTATAATTTCCATGACTTGAGCTGTTGGATCAGATGCATTTAGTGAATCAAGGGATTAAATTGTCAATTTAAACTCTTATTTAGATGTTTGAGCACATTATTCTAGATCTAAAAATTGGAAGATGTTCCTGTTCTTTTTTCATGATAAATTAATATATAGTCAGCCTGCACCATTTGGTTTTGTATCTGCACAGATTGCACCATCCAACATCCATAGCAGCCTTCTTTGTTTACCTCACAGCAGGAGAACAGGCTTAAGCACAGACTGAGCCTTTGTGGAAGTATCAACACAGGCTACTGGTGTGCCGTTGCTCACTGTCTCAGTCATCAGTCTGTCTCTTGCCCACAGGGACCTTGTTTCTCAGAATTCACCTTACTGAGAACCCAATGTGCCATGTGGTCTTTGTGATAAAAGAGGCTGAAGTCATTCTTTTTTGTTCAGACACTTGTTTACTGTGATATGAGTAAATGTTTAAGAAGTTGTCTGATCATGTGCATAAAATTCAGTCACAGATTGATTGATGCTATTAGCAGGTATTCTCACTTTTTGTTTATATTAGGGTTAAACCTTAACCTTAAATATTGATCTTTGTTGGTGCCACAGACATGAATGTTCTCTCAGATCATGTAGTTTATTGATGAGAGATGTGCTTTTACTTTTATAAGTATCAGACTTAAATATCACCTGATGGATGATTAAAAATGTTCCATAAACTTGTACTGAAACTGATAGGAATCTGAAGACCAAAATACAAGAGACTTGCTCTTTTAACTTGGGTCATTAAAAAACACCTAGCAACACCTTGGCAATATGTTTCTAATATTCATTGTGGCAGCAACTTTTGCATGAACAAGCACCACTCTCTTTCTTCTTTATTCGGAAAATGTCTTTTATAATCTAGTTATGTGTTTCTATTATATATATGCTTACTTAAAAAACTGCAAGCAACTGCAATAGATCTCTTATCTGCTTTAATAGAATATTATATATACAGTGTGTATTGTTCAAATTATATTTATTGTGAAAAGTGCTGTTTGATCTGAATCAAAAGTTCATATATTTAAAAATTCTATATTTTTATAATAATGAAACAGTGTAGATGGGTCTCATGAATTGAAAATATAGCTTTCGCTTTTATATTTTAAGAAGGAGTCCCTTATAAGGGGATCTTGTCATATTTAGAGGGCCTTGGTATCAAAAACCCCTGATCTAGTCATCTAGCCTAAGTATTTTATGTGAATGGAGAGGTAATGGCCCGTAATCTCATACACCTTATGCAATGCTATCGTGAAAGTTGTAAAACTTGTTTTTTCTCTTTTGGACTCTCTTAGCTAGATTAGTTTCTCAGATAGGAAGAGCCGACCTGTTTCTTTTTGGACAAGTCAGTCCTTGAAGTTTATATGGGTGGGGAGCATGGGTTATTTGTTGTGGGCGAGGCCAATAAACAGAAAAACTTAACACAGACCCACGATGTGAGGAAGGAAGAGCTCTGTCTGTTTCAAGGATTCAAGAGGCCTGGTTTCAAATGAAGGGTCGAGGGATTCTGGGTATTTCTAAGTGTTCTGCTAGCTTTGTTTTTTAAATGGAAGCATACAACAAATCAGGGCCAAGTAACCAAGGAGATAATCCATAAGCAAGTGAATGCGTAAACACGGCAGTGAGAGACAGTGAGCCTCTCCCTGCTGATTTACTGCCCTGTCCTTTATATAGCTGTAAGCGAGAAGCTTTATTGCTTATTTCTTCCTGTTTAAATGCCATCTAGAGTCTAATATACTTCTTGATACAGAAATAAATGTATGAACGTTAATAGATTGTTATTTTTAAAGTGGCAATATGCTTATTATTAGCATATGATTACATGAAAAGACATTTAGTGCAGAGCTAAATATTAATTTTCACATTCTTAAAAATAAAGGTTCCAAAAGGGGGTTTTACAGCAATGCCACAAAAGAACCATTTTAGAACCTTTCAGTGAACCTTTTTGTCTTGAATGTTTTAATAATCTAATGAACCTTTTTCCAGCATAAATAACCTTGCATTGGGCATTAAAGGTTCTTCATGGAACTATTGATGCCAATAAAGAGCTTTGTTCCGTGTGCTGTAATTATTTTTAAAAATAAAGGTTCTAAAATTTGTGTTTTTGCACCATTTTTGGTTCCCAAAAGAACCTTTCAGTGAAAAATTCTTAAAGTAACAAATTTTCTTAGTTTGAGAAACATTTTAATAGTCTAAAGAACACTTTTCCAATATAAAGAACCTTTTTTTTCATTTTTTTATAGGTTCTATGGTTGTTAAAAGGGGCTTTCGCACACCAGAGGAACCTTTTCATAGTTTCTAGAAATTTTGGCAGAAGTTCCCACTTTTTGGCGTGTTTACACCGCAGGAACTAGAAACGTATTTAGTTCCGTTTGGGGGAACTAAATTAGCTCCTACTTCAGAGTAGGGTCTAAAACAGTTCTATAGGAACTATAGGCGCTTTTGCACAACATAGTTCTAGGAACTTAGTTCTAGGAACTAGCCAATTGCATCTTAGAGTACCAATTTAAAATTTCAAAGGGCCATTTTCCTGGTTGCATTCGCACCGGCAGCAGGAACTCTTAAGCGGCCGACAGCGACGTCTTTATTTGCAGCATTTACAAATGTCAACAACCAGTGAATGTAGGACTTCGCATTCAAAGCTGTTTTTGTTGTGTGTCATGGGTTTCCTGATAACGAATGCTCTTTTAATCGCATGAATTGTGTGTTTACATTCCATCTCCATTATCACAAAACCCACGACACACAACAAAAACAGCTCCAATCATGGCGTCCGATCATGGCAATCATGAAGTTTGTAAATGCCGCGAATACAGATGTCACTGTCGGCCGCTTCAGAGTTACTGTTGCCAGTGCGAATGCAACCAGGAAAACGGTCTGAGGGGGAAATTGATCCTCCAGGAACCACCATGCTGGATAATTCATTAGAATGCGGTGCGAAAGCGCCTGAAGGTTCTTTATGGAAATACAGATGACAATAAAGAACTATATTCCACATACCATAACTACATCATTTTAAGGCCCCAAAGAATCTTTTTACATTAACTACCATGAGCAAAGTTGGCAGATTTCAAATTACATAGCCTACTTCCTTGGGGTCCTGCCCTAAATTAACAGTTGCCATTAAGATGAATATAAATGCTAACGACTAGCTTTCTTGAAGTATTACAGGCCTCCACATATGCAGTTCCTCTGTCAGGTTGCACTTGCCTCATCATACCTGTGTGAATTGTGGGGGTGGATGAATGGTAGTTGAATAAACGTAAACAGTTCTGACTTAAGACAAAACACTCAATTAGATGTGTTCCAGAAACTTCTATTATCAAAGGAGTGTTACTGTAGCTGCCTGGTGTCGACCTCCTCAGACGAATGTACTCAGCTCTCAGTTACAGCCGTTGACTGGACTCAGATGGGGGTTGGGCTGTACTGGATTAGCCACAGACTTTTCTTGCTCAAGGGACAATAGTAAATCTCATAGAGTCTAACTTTAGAGAGGCTCATCCTGATCAGAGCATGTGATTACAGTGGGGACAGTACTGGAAGGCTGAGAGTTGCCACTGTTAGTTCAAGTGTTTATGCTGTACGCTTCTTGATCATATCAGTTTATTAGGCTACTTGAAATACAAAATTGTGATGACAGAAATAGTGAGACAATGACCAGTTTTACACTACTGTTCAAAGTTTTCGGGTCAGTAAGATTTTTTTTTAAAGAAATTAAAACTTTTTTCATTAATTAAGAAGAAGAAGAAGAAGAATGTTTCTTGAGCACCAAATCAGCATATCAGAATGATTTAGGAAAAAATTACATTTTAAAATATATTACAATAGATCAGTTATTGTAAAATTTGAATGGCAGTACATGCACATCGTTTTCAGATCAAGGTGAAACCTTTATTTCAAAGATGTTTACATGCTTCACAGTTAATGGAATACACCTGTATGCATGTAATTTGCATGCACATGCACATTCTTTTCTGGAAATACTGGATATGCTTGTTCTTGTCATTTATTCCGATTTACAAAACAGCTCCACTCATTCATATACAATAATTATACAACAGTGACAAATTGCAAAATGTAGAACATGACGTTTGTTATAATGCTTTTAAAATGTTAATTGCTCCAAAAATTTTTTTACAGTAGCTTGATTTTTAAAAAAACGCCTATATCTAATAGCCTTTGTTTGGGAATGCACAGCTTACTGTAAATGAATGCTTAATTACAATGGATATTCCCAATAAGGTGTTTACATGACACACAATTCTGATTATTACAGGCATATGCCAGCTGTCATTTTCAGAATTCTAGAAATAGAAATGGCTTAATATGGTAATGTTAATGCATGTACATGAAACTATGAGCAAATACTAAGAATCAGATAATTGTGTAAACACAGTCATTGAAATCACAGATTGCCTGAAGATGCCTCTTAACAAACAAGTGTTTATGCCGTTCCTGACATCATCATAGTCTAGAAATAAACATGACTGCCTGGTAATGTGTAGATATGGTGAGCGTGTGATATATGATCTTGCATATTGCTCAAAATAATTGCTCAAAAAAGCAGGCGTGGTTGATAATTTAGGCCTGTGTACAATCCTAAACATTACAGAGACCCCAAAACGTCGTTCATAACGGAAGGAGGCAGAAATTCTCCAAAGCCTCATATGTTAGTTTTGATGAAGGCTGCATTTGTCTCAGTCAGTTATGATTTCCTAGAATCAGCGCCCCTCCCCCGTGATGGAGGCCGTGTTTGTGTACAGCGGGAGCACGTGTTTGGTTTGAGCGCTGCACTGGCTGCCCTCGGCTCTTGAGCTGCAGCCAACACGCGAGCTCTAATGGTTGTGTTTACAACAGCGCACTCCCCTCCCTCTGCTTTTTGACTTTCTTTGGATTTCCATTTCGAAGGCCACGGCTGAAAACGGAGGGAAGTGCTGTGGTCAGCAGATACGTTCGTTCCGAAACTGATGCGGTTCTACAGTGCGAGCCGTACGCACATACGCCCTCACACAGCAGAGCTCATGCCAGAACAATCACAACTTGAAGCAAGTCCCAAATGACGTGGAGTGACACAATTATTGATAGAGTGGTCAGTGTGGAAATATGGGGACTATTCTTAGAAACACTTGTGCTATACAACAGACAAGTAAACAACTGTCAGATTAGCGTCTGCATTATGAAATGTTTTATGAGTAAATACCATCATTCGGGGTAAAATAAGAGGATTTTATCCTGTTTTCTCAGGATAAAATAAGAGGAAATCATTGGGGAATGTTATTACCTACGTTTTGGTAGCATTTTTTTATACACTCTACTACTTCAGCTAGTTTAAAGGACAAGTCACCCAAAAATCATGTTAAAATGATTGTTGTTTGAAAACCATGTTATTTTCTTTCTTCCAAATAACACAAAAGGAGATAACCAGGCTTCTGTTTTCTATACAGTTGAAGTGGGATTTAAGATTTGAGCCTTAAAACCAGTTCAGTTGTGCATTTTCAGACTTGGTAGGCTACCTCAAATTAGCAAAGGGAAAGTTTTTCAGTGAATAATGACTTAGGGCAGGGGTCACCAGACTCGAAGCCAGAGCTTTCCCTATCCGATCTTTTTTTTTTCCTCGTTCTTCCATAAACATGGCGTCGTCTTCAGAAATATCTGTGTACACACGAAACCACTGAAACCGACTCAAAACGACATAGTATACATGCCAGACCAGTAAGCGGTGCTATAATTCTGCACAGAGATACACTAAAACAGAGAAGGAGACTTGGAGCATGCTAAACCTTGCATGCTGTATACAAACCCAACACAACAACAAAAAAAGCTAGTAAAGTTAGTAAAGCTAATAGGCTTAGTATCTTATGCAGCACGAACACAAGCATTTAGTCCAGCATTGTTGTTGTTGCTGTTACGTGACGTAGCGATGTCTGACTAGGGTTGAGTTGTGGGGTGATGACATCATTGTTTCACAAAATGTACAGATTGGCTGTACACACGAAAACGCAAAGGTGTCTTTTCAGATTTATCCACTCTGGGACCCGGTTTCAAAAAATAGCAGTTTCAGGCTCCCAAAACGCTGATCCGTCTGGACGAAACGCTGATACGATAAATTTCTTTTACATATACAGCTAAACGCGTCTCTGTGTGTATGGCGCCTCAGTCCTGGAGGGCCGGTGTCCTGCAGAGTTTAACTCCAACTCTAATTAAACACACCTGAACCAACTAATCAAGGTCTTACTTACTATAAGATATACTTGAAACTTCTAGGCAGGTGTGTTGAGGCAAGTTGGAGCGAAACTAAAATCCTGGATACCGGCCCTCCAGGAACAAGTTTGGTGACCCCTGACTTACACGACAACATTGTACTAAAAACGGAAAAGTTTTTTCTTTGCGTTTTTGAAAATTTTTACGTACAAATGACAATGTTGTCAAAACAATCCCGTTCACACGGATCTGTGAAAATGTACTGTATTATGCATGCCAAGCCAGTAGTTGGCGACGTCACTTTCTAAAGAAACACTACGCACGTCAGCGTTTTCACAAATTCGTGGTTTTATAGTTTACACTGAGTTAAAAAAGTTATCACTTTCAAAAACGTGCACTTTTTAATCGGTTTTCAAAAGTTTATGTTTTCAGGCCCCAAAATGCAAATGTCATGTAAACGAATAGCCAAAATGCATGAAAAAAGGGCAATTTTTAGCAGAAAATATCATTTTGTAAACACCCCTTTAGTTTTAGTACATTTGTGTGACAAGGTTTTAGAAGACTAATAGGGGCCATTCATACAGAACACATTTCTGCATTTACAACAATAGATCAGGGCATTGGAATAAATAAATAAATAAATAACGTTGAGAGACGCATTATTTAAAAGTTCTTCTTTTAGAACATTTAACTTGCTTGCTGCATTTTTAGAATGCATTGTCATGCGTGAGATGCTGCAAAACTCATGAGACTCTAGCGCAACAGTCAAACTCGTAGTGTGTGAACAGCCCCTTAGGAGCCATTTAGACAATGTTGGCTACTTTTGCATTTAAAAATGTGCAGGGTCTAAAGAGGTCTAAAGTTGAACATCTTTTGATCCCCACATTCTTTAATGCATCAAAGTATTTGCATATCAGTTCAAAAGTTTCATTACGGCACTGATTCATCAAGTGCTATTATCTGAAATGCAATTAAAGGTCAATTAAACAAAGGGTGAGTGCCGTGACAGTTTGGTTGCAGTTGCAGAGGACAGTATATCCCTCATGATGTCATAAAGAGGCCTTAGCAGGGCGGGACAATAACATGTTCAGTCATCGGATGATGCTGTTCCCTTTTACTCTCTCACTGACCTCAGTACAGAGTAAGCAAAACATAGATAGTAATGAATGAGATGAGCAGCAGAGGGGTCTTCTTCCTGCCTCAAGACTTGCACATATCTCACGTACAACACACCTGTTCCTCTCATGACATGTGTAAGTGTGTGTTTATTTAAGAAGTTGTGGATTGTAATGCAGAAGAGCAACCAGTGAACACTTTCATTTGGTTGTTTGGTGGTAAGACAGTTTGTTCTTAGACTAGTCTGAACAAAGCCTCTATACTTAAAGTTATATAATTTCAAAGAAACTACATTGGTCAGTCGTACACTAGCCAATGGTTGGTGAACAATAGGGATTGTTCGTGAAGTAATTAAATATCTCAATGCGAATGCTGTTTCACGTTGTTAACGCAAAGCCTGAATTAACCCAGTTAATGTTTATGCTCTGTGAAATGATGTAGGTCATGTAGTAACATGTGGCTTGGAAACATTGGGTAAATGAAATGTACTGCGCAGCCACTCCCTGCAAAGAATGTTTGGTGTTTGGATGTGTTTTTGTTTTGTCTCTTTGGACTATGGGTAACGTGCATTAACTGCTCTCTCTAGCGCCATCTTGTGTTGATCATAAATTACAATAAAACACAAGATACAAATCAGTTTAGAGCAGACAAAAAAGAATATGTTTATTATATAATTAAAACGTGTGTGTGTCTGTTTTTGTAGGTTAATAATTTCTGTATAATAAAAATAAACTATATATACATATGAATGGATGCAAATATAACTTTTAAATATTGATAAGTAGCTAATTATTTATTTATTAAATATTATTATTACTAATTCAATTCTGTAGATGTAAATAAATATATACACTTTGTTTATTTTTATTGTGCAAAATTATATGTGTGTACATGAATATAAATATATGCATATTTATATAGGTATACATACATATAAATAGCTAAAATAAATATAACAATGTAAATATTAATAAATATTATATTTTACTTATTAAATATTTAATTATTCTATGTAGATACATGTAAAGATTTTGTTTGCACACACAAATAGCTAAAAATAAAAACAATTATACAAATCTAATTATTTATGTATTTATTTATTAATCACTTATTTATATAATTATTATATATTTTATACATTTTGTTAATTTATTATATATTATGTTTTTAATATGTATGTTAATTTATTATAATATTATATGTATTTTATTATACACTCACATAAATGAATAACTAAAAAGTAACTGAATAGCTAACATAAAAAGCTCTTAGAAAAATGCATAACTCATTGTCTTAACAGAAATGCTGTTCTATACACTTTATACACCTTTAACTGGGTGTAACACTTTAACTGACACTCATCTTCCATGCCTGTGATCAGATGATTTATAGCAACAAATGAAAACAATGAAACAACAAAGTCTTTTTCAGCAGGTATGACGTCACTGAGATGTGTTCATGCAACATTTAGGTTACTGGTGAAAGTGAACGCCCTCAAGACCAGAAGATTTGTCTTTATAAACTATTCTTTAGTTCAAATTAACATTATAACCCTAAACTAAAATTTAAAATTTAGTTGTTGTTTTATTTTAGTTCAAATGGTATCTAGCAGCACTTTTGAAATGTTGATTATCTACTATAAAAGATGGAGTAAAAGTAATGTTATATAAAATATAATTAGATTATTAAACCGGTCTTCCATTGCTAGGAGCCGCTAAATAAATATTCAAAAAAAAAAAAAAAAAAAAAAAGCATGTGCAATTCAGAAGCAATTCTCCCACATTTAACTATATTTTCTGCCGTTCTGATTGTTCTTTCTTTCTTTTTATGTTCGAACATCCATTGATCTGCTCTTTTGGCAACAAGAACAAAAGACGAAATGAAAATGTGATCTCTGAGGGCAAACCATTGCGATGTATCAGTCTCATTGTGCAGAACTGCAAGAAAGGAATTGCACCATCACATCAGGCCAGCATGCTCTTTTTATGTAGGCTCATTTGAATGATGCAAGACCAGAGCCATATAAGCTTAACAGTAGGCCTATTTCTACTTTTCTATAGAATAGAAATATTCTGCAGAAAGTTATTTATGTTTTCTGAGCTGTTCTATATCAGTTTGCACTTTACTGAGGTGAGGTCACTCAAGTACATGACATTTTTCTCTCTTGTAGGTTGCTGTTGTTGTCATGTTTTATGTAACACAGTTGCATTTTTTGTTTGGTGATCCATTTTGGAGTTGGATTAGGGTGGATAGTTTCTGTATGCTTTACTGACCAATATTACCAGTAGCTCAGGGCAGGGAGGCAGGGCATGTTTCATAACATGGTGTCAGGGTGGGACACTGCAGGATTACTGACCCATGAGGTACTGAATCATTGTATGTTTTCAGCTTAGGGCCTGTTTCACACTTCCTGTCAATCGAGTAATGAGTTCAGTATTTTCTGTCAGCCAATTAGTATTCTAGATGCTTTACAGTGAAGGTAACATAAGAGGGTTTTCACATCAATGCTATAAAAGAATTCTCAAAGAAACTTTCGGGTAGCAGTTCTTAAAAGAACCAATTTTTTCTTAGCGTAAAGAACATTTTAAAACTTTTTCCACTATAAAGAACCTTTTGTGGGAAGGAGTACAAAAGTAGAACTGAAGCTATTAAAAACAATTTTCAGTAAGTGAAACAAAGCTGAAATCAAATCCAAAACTTAAGAACTTAAAAATTTGAAGTTGAAGTACTAAAATTACTAAAACGGAATATAATATATATTAATATAAATTACAGCTAAATAAAAAAATGACAAATGCACATTGCAAAATTGCTAAATCTTAAACTAAAATTAATAATACTATAATAATAACACTGGTATGAAGTGGAATATTTGTAATAGACAAAAGTCAATCAAATTTTGAAAATCTAAAAAATATTAATAAAAAATATAAAGGTGTTTAAATTTAGTGAGTGTAACCAAGCTACATTCTCTGAAAGATAGCTTTCAGTTCATTTTTAGATTTTTGGTTTAATCATAACTTGCATCAAGCAAACCTGACACAGAAATCTTTTTTACACAATAAGTGGAATTTCCCACCATTATATTATGGTGACTCATAAAGGCTTATATCACAAAATAATGTCAAGTATATTCAAAGTGCGACACTAGAGCTCTTTACCGGTGAAACTCTGCTTGCACCTCTGCTTCAGATATGCAAAACTGCAGTGTTTGCATGGTCAGTGTTAAGACTGTAACCTGTTAATATTAATCCTGAAATAAATGCTTAAATGTGCGAAACAGGCCTTTCTTGACCTCGACTAACTTTTCTGGAATGTGCCCACTTTCTCTGAACATTTGTCTCATTTGGAAGTTGAAGCTAGAAGGATGTATGCTAATTTTCCAGTGATTTATGTGGTGTTTGAAGTCTTGCTCGACTGTCTGTAAGTGTGTGTGATATTGCAGGCCTTGTGTTTGACTGCTGTTGTTTACAGTGCTGTCCCTGGCGAGTGAATTCTGAGGTGCTGCCTCGTATAAACATAAATAACCTGCCTCGTCTCTGCCACCGCCGCAAAACAAGCAGCTTCAATCAGCACTATCAGTAATCTGAACAGATCAGGGACCTGAAGTTCACTACAAAGCACTATGTCTTTTACAAGGACTTCAGATGTTTGGCCCTCAGTCAAAAGAGTGAATGAAACAAAGTGAGACACGGAAAAAGCGTGTTTAATCTCTTCACTTTCATCAACGACTGACCTCAAAAGCTTCCCAAGAACTCAAAATCATATTATATTATATTATATATTTATGATTGTTTAATGAATAAAAATGAATAAATAATTGAAAAATAATTTATTTACTTTCTAAATGTTATACATTAGTTTATTTTATTTCCATTTGTGTTTTCATGTTTATTGTGTATAGAATTAATAGACAATAAAACAGGTCATATAATATTTAGTCATATAATAATTTATTTTACAGCATCTTTATTCATGTGCAATGACTTTTCTTGCATCTGTGCTTCTTTAGTCAAGTGTTTTGAAGACATCACAGGGAGCTGTAATTAGTGTTTCTCTGTTATCCCATATGTCTCAGACAGATAGCCATGACCTGGAGGTGCTGCGACGCTGGCACAAATGCAATTGTGAAACTGCACGCTATTTTTAGGTGGTGCAGATGCTTCACACAATGGGAGCCAGAACACTTATTATACTCCACAAAAACCTTCCCCCTCCCACCTCCGCTAAAATTACTTGATGTGATTCTTTTGTCTGCATTCTAAGCCTATAACATAGGATGGCTTACAGACACCGTGAGACAATAGCATGTCAATATTATCATTCTAGGCAAGGGAAATATGATAATGGATAATTCTTAATGGACTTTGGGAAGCTCAAACACCATAACTGTGATGTTTTTGTACTTTTCATCAGCACACTCACAAGTGTACACACAATGGAACAGTTGATTTCCCATGTTGATTTATATATACACAACATGGGAAAATGTATCAGTTATAGATTATAGAAATATAATTTAATGTTTGCAATAAAATTTATGGTAAGATTTTATAATCTGAACCAAAAAAAAAAAAAAAAAAATCAAAGTAGGCACACCACAGCTCCAGAGCGACCCACCAGTTGAGAAACACTGTTCTACAGAACATGAATTAACAAATGACAATGTTCTAGTCTATCTCTATCCAGCCCTTCCAGAAGAGATATCAGTGTGGCAACATCTGACCCTGATTTCCATATGAAGGTAGATCAGTAGCAAAACTCGAGAACTTGTTGATCTGAATGTGAGAACTTGTCATATTAACATTCGTATTTGTAAGTTGAAATTTACTCTCACAGCTCTGATCTGAAAAGCTGAATCTTTCGATTTGCACACACAGACAATAATCAATACACCCGTGTTTTGAAGTTGAAGTTGCAGATTAATCTCAACACCAGAAGGGCTGGATAGAGATAGACTAGAACATTGTCATTTGTTGGTATGTTTACAGAACAGTGTTTCTCAACTGGTGGGCAGCTCTGGAGCTGTGGTGTGCCTGCTTGTTTTTTTTTTAGTTCCAGATTATAAAATCTTGCCATAAATTTTATTGCAAACATTAATTATATTTCTATAATCTATAACTGATACATTTTCCCATGTTGTGTATATAAATCAACATGGGAAATCCAACTGTTCATTGTGTGTACACTTGGCAAGTGTGCTGATGAAAAGTACAAAACATCACAGTTATGGTGTTTGAGCTTCCCAAGATCCATTAGGAGTATCATTATCATATTTCCTTGCCTAGGAGCGTAAATATTGACGTATATTGTCTCCACGGTGTCTTATAAGCCATCTATGTTATAGGCTTAGGTGAACAAAGAATCACATCAATAATTTTAGCGGAGGTGGGGAGGGAAGGGCTTTGTGGAGTATAGCCAAGTGTTCTGGCTCCTGTTTGTAAAGCATCTGCACCACCTAAAAATAGCGTGCAGTTCCGCAGTGCATTTGTGCAGCGTCGCAACACCTCCAGGTCATGGCTATCTGTCTGAGACATATGGACTAACAGAGAAACACTAATTACAGCTCCCTGTCTTGATGTCTTCAAAACGACTAAAGAAGCACAGATTAAGAAAAGTCATTGCACATGATAAAGATGCTGTAAATAAATTATTATATGACTAAATATTATATGACCTGTTTTATTGTCTATTAATTCTATACACAATAAACATGAAAACACAAAATGGAAATAAAATAAACTAATGTATAACATTTAGAAAGTAAATAAATTATTTTTCAATTATTTATTCATTTTTTATTCATTAAACAATCATAAATATATAATATAATATATTGTTTTGAGTTCTTGGAAACTTTTGAGGTCAGTCGTTGATGAAAGTGAAGATTAAACTGCCTTTTTCGATGTCTCACTGTTTCATTCACTCTTTTGACTGAGGGCCAAACATCCACGGTCTTGTAAAAGACGTGATGCTTTGTAGTGAACTTCAGTCTGATCTGTTGAGTTACTGATAGTGCTGATTGAAGCTGCTTGTTTTGCGGCGGTAAGCAGAGGGCAGGTTATTTATGTTTATACGAGCAGCACTGATTCACTGCAACAACAGCAGTCAGAAACACCGAGCCTGCAATATCACACACACAGACAGTGGCTGCAAGACTTCAACACCACATAAATCACTGGAAAATTAGCATACATCCCTTCCCAGCTTCAGCTTCCAAATGAGACAAATGTTCAGAGAAAGTGGGCACATTCAGGATTAGTCGGTGCAAGAAAATTCTCATTACTTGCATTTAAAGCATTATTTAAGGATTAATATTAACCGCAGTCTTAACACTGACCATGCAAACACTGCAGTTTTTGCATATCTGAAGCAGAGGTGCAAGCAGAGTTTCACGGTAAAGAGCTCTAGTGTCGCACTTTTTGAATATACTTGACATTATTTTGTGATATAAGCCTTTATGAGTCACCATAATACGTAATTGGAAATTCCACTTATTGTGTAAAAAGATTTCTGTGTCCAGGTTTGCTTGATGCAGAGATTATGATTAAACAAAAAATCTAAAGCCAGAACTGAAAGCTATCTTTCAGAGAATGTAGCGGATTACACTCACTAAATTTAAACACCTTTATATTTTTATTAATATTTTTTAGATTTTCAAAATTTGATTGACTTTGTCTATTACAAATATTCCACTTCATACCAGTGTTATTATTATAGTATTATTAATTTAGTTTAAAGTTTAGCAATTTTACGTGTGCATTTGTCATTTTTTTATTTAGCTGTAATTTATATTAATATATATTATATTCCGTTTTATTATTTTAGTACTTCAACTTCAAATTTTAAGTTAAGTTTTGGTTGATTTCCTTTGTTTCACTTACTGAAATTGTTTTAATAACAGTTCTACTTTTGTACTCCTTCCCACAAGGTTCTTTATAGTGGAAAAGTTTTAAAATGTTCTTTACGCTGAAAATTGGTTCTTTTAAGAACTGCTGCAGTTTCTTTGAGGGGGTGGCACACATAGCATTGATGGCCAAAACCCTCTTATGTTACCTTCACTGTAAAGCATCTAGAATACTAATTGGCTGACAGAAAATACTGAACTCATTGCCGATTGGAAGTGTGTTCAATTTCTTTGAAAACATACAATGATTCAGTACCTCATGGGTCATCCTGCAGTGTCCACCCTGACATGTTGAAACATGCCCTGCCTCCCTGCCCTGAGCTACTGGTAATATTGGTCAGTAAGCATACAGAAACTATCCGCACCCTAATCCAACTCCAAAATGGGTCTGGAAACAAAATACAGCACATGTTACATAAACATGACAACAACAGCAACCTACAAAGAGAGAAAAATGTCATGTGAGTGACCTCACCTCAGTAAAAGTGCAAACTGATATAGAACTCAGAAAACATGACAACTTTCTGCAGAATATTTCTATTCTATAGAAAAGTAGAAATAGGCCTACTGTAAGCTTACTGGCTCTGAGTCTTGCATCATTCAAATGAGCCTACATAAAAAGAGCATAGCAGCCTGGTGTGATGGTGCAATTCCTTACAGTTCTGCACAATGAGACTGATACATCGCAATGGTTGCCCTCAGAGATCACATTTTTCATTTCGTCTTTGTTCTTGTTGTAAGAGCAGATCAATGGATGTTTGGGCATAAAAAGAAGAAAGAACAATCAAAGAACGGCAGAAAATATAGTTAAATGTGGGAGAATTGCTTCTGAATTGCACATGCTTTTTTTTTTTTTTTTTTTTTTTTGAATATTTATTTAGCGGCTCCTGTAAATGGAAGACAGGTTTTAATAGTATTATATTTCTGTAACATTACTTTTGCTCATCTTTTATAGTAGATAATCAACATTTCAAAAGTGCTAGATACCATTTGAACTAAATAAAACAACAACTAAATTTTAAATTTTGATTTAGAGATTTATAATGTTAATTTGAACTAAATTAGTTATAAAAGACAAATCTTTTTGAATGTGAGGGCGTTTCACTTTCTGGCAATAACCTAAATGTTGAACATCTCAGTGACGTCATACCTGCTAGAAAAGACTTTGTTGTTTCATTGTTTTCATTTGTTGCCATAAATCATCTGATCACAGGCATGGAAGATGAGAATGTCAGTTAGTGAAATTACCCAGTTAAAGGTGTATAAAGGGTGTATAGAACAGCATTTCTGTTAAGACAATGAGTTATGCATTTTCTAGGCTTTTTATATTATATTATTCAGTTACTTTTAGTTATTCATTTATGTGAGTGTATAATAAAATACATATAATATTATAATAAATTAACATACATATTAAAAACATAATATATAATAAATTAACAAAATGTATAAATATATAATAATTATAAATAAGTGATTAATAAATAAATACATAAATAATTAGATTTGTATAATTGTTTTTATTTTTAGCTATTTGTATTATTGCAAACAAAAATCTTTACATGTATCTACATAATAATTAAATATTTAATAAGTAAAATATAATATTTATTATATTTACATTATTTATTTAGCTATTTATATGTATGTATACCTATATAAATATATTTATATTCATGTACATATAATTTTGCACAATAAAAATAAACAAGGTGTATATATTTATTTACATCTACAGAATTAGAATTAGTAATAATAATATTTAATAAATAAATAATTAACTACTTATCAATATTTAAAAGTTATATTTGCATCCATTCATATGTATATATAGTTTATTTTTATTATACAGAAATTATTAACCTACAAAAACAGACACACGCATTTAATTATAATAAACATATTCTTTTGTCTGCTCTATGATTGTATTGTGTTTTATTGTAATTTATGATCAACACAAGATGGCGCTAGAGAGAGCAGTTAATGCGTGCCCATAGTCCAAAGAGACAAAACAAAAAACACATCCAAACACCAAACATTCTTGCAGGGAAGTGTACGCAGTATTTCATTTACCCAATGTTGAAGCCACCGTATTACTACCTTGACCTACATCATTTCACAGAGCATAAACATTAACTAGGTTAATTCAGGCTTTGCGTTAACAACGTGAAACAGCATTCGCATTGAGATATTTAATTACTTCTGAACAATCCTATTGTTCACCAGTAGTGTACGACTGACCAATGTAGTTTCTTTTGAAATTATATAACTTTAAGTATAGAGGCTTTGTTCAGACTAGTCTAAGAGCAAACTGTCTTACCATAAACAACCAAATGAAAATGACTCACTGTTATGCTACCATTACAATCTGTAAAATAAACACCACGCTTACATGTCATGGAAGAAGACGATTAGTAATTGTACATTGAGATGTATTAAAGTCTTGAGCAGGAAGAAACCCCTCTGCTGCTCATCTCATTCATTACTATCTATGTTTGCCTCTGTACTGGTCAGTGAGGAAGTAGGAACAGCATCATCGATGACTGAACATGTTATTGTCCCGCCTGCTAAGGCCTGCTATGACATCATGAGATGCAGCTGCAACCAAACTGTCACGGCACTCACGCAGTTTGAAATTGACTTTTAGGTACATTTCAGATAATAGCACTTGATGAATCAGTGCGTAATGAAACTTTGAACTGATATGCAAATACTTTGATGCATTAAAGAATGTGGGGATCAAAAGATGTTCAACTTTAGACCTCTTTAGACCCTGCACATTTTTTAATGCAAATAGCCAACATTGTCTAAATGGCTCCTAAGGGCTGTTCACACACTACGAGTTTGACTTGTTGCGCTGAAGTCATAGGTTTTGCGGCATCTCACGCATGACAATGCATTCTAAAAAATGCAGCAAGCAAGTTAAATGTTCTAAAGAAGAACTTTTTAAATAATGAAATCTCTCAACGTTATTTATTTATTTATTTATTCAATGCCCTGATCTATTGTTGTAAATGCAGAAATGTGTTCTGTATGAATGGCCCTATTAGTCTTCTAAAACCTTGTCACACAAATGTACTAAACTAAAGGGGTGTTTACAATATTTTCTGCTAAAATTGCCTTTTTTCATGCATTTTGGCTATTACGTTATTGCGGCATTTTGCATTTTGGGGCCTGAAAACATAAACTTTTGAAAACCCGATTAAAAAGTGCGTTTTTTGAATTTCTTCAAACTCTCCAACAGACAAATACAGAAATGGATGATCCCATGTGGCCCTGTTTCCATGGCAACAACCTTTACAGTGACAGCAAGTAGTGCAATGGTTACTGGCTAAGATGGGCAAGCTGAAATTGGTTTAAAAAATGGTCAATCAAACTTTTAATAAATGGAAAGAAACATTTTTTTAACATGGCTAAATGATTTCTAAAACCTACAAAGGCTCTTCAGTGAAATCATGACAAATGATGTTGCTCTGTATTTTAGGAATTCACTCCAAATCTCACCAGTTATCATGCAGTGCTTCTTGATCCATATGATATTTTTAGCCTTGAATGAGTTTTAGCAGCACAGAACTAATAGTCTGTCAGTATTTTTCCTATCAGCTCATTTACACTAAAGTTTGCCAGTATTATTGAAAGGCACATTTGATTTTATAGATGTGACACACTGATTCTATGAGATACTGCAATGTCTATATGTTTACTCTATATGCTATCTTATCTGACTCCAATAAAATCTTGGCTTAGACTTTAATGAAGTTTCCAGTTGCTATAGATACTAAGCTGCCAACCTGATTGTAGACTATAATTGGATAATTGTATATTTGTCCAGCATGTTAGTCCATTTTATTTTTAGCCTCTTCTTCAATACACATTACCCAGCAGCCATTGCTGCTGTCCAGTAGTCAATGATCAGTCAATGTGTCCCTTACAGTTATCTGATGCTCTGTGACTAGGAAAACATTCTGTTTCTATGGGATAAAACCATGTGTGTAAACCATGCTGTGCTGATATTGAATATGAGGTAATCAAAAATGAAAGCCAACATTTTGGCTTAAAATATTATTACATTTATACAGACATGTTAAACAACTTTGTATTCAGATACTTACAGAAAACCCTAAAATAAAAGGTGTTATCATATTTTAGCACATATATTTTTGCGTTGTAAAATGAATGTTGAATGGGTCTGTCACCATGAAAATAGAGCCATATTTGCTAAGTGGGATACTGAGTGTGCATCTGGCCTGTTTGATTCAGAGGTTAGTTCAGGACATTGCCACCAGGTTTATCACTATGAGGCAGCCTATTCAAGTGAACCTGAGTAGACTCTGCCAGGCCTAAATACACTTATGTGGTAGCGTTGTTGAGTACTTTGTACGTTTTTTTGCTTTTCTGGTGAGGCTTTCAAGGGCATATTTTCCTCAGACCTCTGGGACCTCACGTCACTGAGCATTAGCATTGGTGGCTTTGAGCTTGAAATAACATTTCATGCATGAGATGTCAAGACTTGTGTCATATATATCCTGACTGAAAGAAGCAGTCCCTCTTCTGAACGAAGTTTAAAACATGCCTGAATGATAAAAAGGCTGCTGTCCGACTAAAAGGTCCATAAGGAAATGTCTGCTACAGACATAGATATAAATTAGACCCTAGGAAAATGAGATAACAGGTCATATTTGCACATATGTCTTTTGAAAACATCAAGCAAGCCTCCAAATGAGATTTAATTTCTGTGTGCCATCTGCTCATCACGGACATTTCATTTAAAGCCAGATTAGATTTTCAGTCATTATGTATCATAGAATAACAATTACGCTCTTAAAAATAAAAGTTCCAAAAGGAAGTTTTAGCAGTGATGCAATAGAAAAAAAACAAAAAACATTTTGGTTCCACAAAGAACCTTTTAGTGAACAGTTCTTAAAAGAACCATTTTTTCTTAGTGTGAAGAACATTTTAATAATGTAACCAATCTTTTTTTCCACTATAAAGAACTTTTTGTGGAATGGAGAGATTCTGTGGATGTTAAAGGTTTTTCATGGAACCATCAATGCCATTAAAAATCTTTTATTCTTTAGAGTGTAGCCTTTTATGTTAGGGTATTTTTTTTTATTTATCTTCATCACTAAAATATTTTATTTTTATTTTAAAAATATGATGTTTTGGGGGGGGTTGTTTGTTTTTTTAAAATTTTTTAAGTATAATCCTGTGTGTGTGTGTGTGTGTGTGTGTGTGGTTCAGGTATACAAAATGTCCCCACAAAGACGGCAATATCCAAAATATATCAGACGGCAATATCCTTGTCCTTGTGGGGACACTTTTTTTTGGTCTTTTTGAAAATCTAAAAAAATGTAGAAAGTTTCCTGTATAGGTTTAGGTTTAATGTTAGGGTAATGGGATAGAAAATACAGTTTGTACAGCATAAAAACCATTATGGAATGTCCCAATAAAACCCAGCGTGTGTGTTGTGTGTGTCACAATAATCAGTTTTTACACACATTAGAATTGTCCCTCGTTTTGGCATAATTTCCATCAGGACCAACAATCTAAATGGAAAATAAATTAACAAAACTTAAAGTGCTCTGTTACCAAGGAGACAAATTTGCCAGTAATGAGATGAAATGCAGGCATTTAAAGTGTGATGAAAAAACAAGATAATTATCACATAAACCAAATATATTATGCATAATTTCCAGTTAAGTTGTCATTTTATCAAATATTCAAAATTATTTGAAAACGATTTCCTCTAGACATTAATTGGACATTTTGGTAAGTAGTTAGATAGCCTAAATCAAAGTAATGAGAGTGTGAAATGTGTTTCAGGAGCCAAAAGTACTCACAGATGCCTTTTTTTTTTTTAGTGTATTTTCGAGTTTTATGTGTGGACAAAGGTGAGGTAACTGTGTCAGGAAATTGTGGTTGGCGAGTGTGTATGGTCACCATGATGGATATCAATAATATCTTCACATTAGCAGAGCCTCCTCCGTGTTGTTTGGATGGGTGATCGGCACGCTCACATAAACCGTCAATCAGCTGGTCGTCATGGAAACAGTTAGGCGCGTAAAGTGCTGTGTGTCTGCTCGAGTCTCTGAGCGCGGCAGATCTGTGAGGGGATTTATAAACGCTCTTTGAATCTCATCGCCCTAGACCACCGTGAAAATAGTTTACGTCGTGCTCTTCACTTTTCAGGTAGGTGTTTTAACATATTATTAATTAGTACACTGTTGAAGGACTTTTTAAATCGAAGTTAACCGGCTGTTCTGAGTTATCTTTAATCATCATAAAGATTAAGATGTAGGCTAAAAGTAATGACAGTTTACTTTCGTCACAATTTCACAAACGTCACAAACAAAATATGGTTTTATGGGAATAGTCTTCGAGTTTTTACTTTGTACTGCGATATTTATTCCTGTAGCCTATCATTTAAAGAAAGTGTTAGGAGATCAAGTTATTTGCCCTTAATTGTATTTTTAGTTCACTTTTACTGTAAGTACCTGTTAGCAAAACGCCTATTGAATTCTTCATATAAAAGATGTTTTTAAAAAGACTTTTCACTGGTGTCACACCCACCCAGTATGAGTTCATGTTGTTTGTGCTGTAAACATTTTACAGCCCGTGTGTCGTCTAGTATGATCAAAATATACTCAAAGATGAACAGTTCAAATGAATAATATATCAAAAAGCTTAACACTGAACACAAATCAAGCAGCAAATATGTTTCTACCAACAAATTAAATACAGAAAACTTTTAACTTCACCAAGACATTGTTTTGTGTTGGTTTGCAGCATCTCCACATCTTTAAACTGACAATATGTAAGCGGAGAAAACACCCGCTTGTGTAATTGATCCAGTATTGCCAATGTGGACTATCATTGACTCTGGTACAGTTTGATTAACCATGTCCACGCAAGAAACAGAATTACCCGACAGTCAGGAGAGGGTGGGTTTGAAGAGAAAACTGACGGGTCCACCGAGACTTTTGCTGGGGAAGTCAAAATCAAGGGAGAAACTGGAAGGTAAATCTCAGAGAAGGCAAAGACAAGCTAAAAGTTGTGATGGCACAGCAGAGAATAATGATCAAGAAAACAATGATGGAAATGAATCCTCACTTACTACCCACCACTGCCCTGAAAAACCCTCAGAGGAGAAGGAAACCCAGCCAGATGCTCCAGGAGATATCTCAGGAATTCTTGTAACATTGGAACAGAGTGAAAGCAGAGATGAAAATATGGAAAGTAAAACAAAAATGACCAGAAGCACTTCAAAAACATCCATTAAAAGGACGTTTTCCTCACTCTTCAGGTGTGGAAAGAGGAAGGAATCAGAAAATGAGACTTTGAATCCTCAAGAAACAAAGAAAAACAGAAGCAAAGCTCAACACAATATGCGTAACTCCATGGATATGAATAAACTGAGTGATGCAAACAAGGAAGTTCCTAATGGGAAGCATAAAACTAGGGCTTTCTTCACAGTGTGGCCCCTTTCTAAAAGATCTACCACATCCAATGTCAATCTAGGAAGGGGATGTAGAGAGCAAGACAATAGCATGGTTTTTCAGGAGATAACGGCACCAAAAGGTTTGACATTTAAAAAGATCTACCGCATCTTTCCGAGAAGGAAGAAAGCACCTCCTATTGATCAGTTTGAGTGTGATGCTCCCAGGGAATCACAAAAAGAAGTAGATGATCAACTGAATCAATCACCTGCAGCTGCTTTGGACATTTCCAGTATCGAGAAAGAAGAGAACCAAAAGGAAGAACAAGACATAAATGCAGTAAGCGTTCCAGAGACATTTACATTCAGTGCAGAGGTGAGTGTTAACACAAATATTGAGTCTGACCACATGGATGAGAAGAAGGAAATATGTCTTGCCCAAGATGTTAACAAGATGAATAAAGAAGAAAACCAGGTATTAAAAACTGGTGGTGTTTTGGATTCTGAGGTTCCTCCATCGTGTTGCAGTGAGTTTCCAGGCACATCATCAGGTGGTGATCTGCTAGTCTTAATTGAGAAGCCTATGAAAAATGATGTCAAATGCAAGCCAGTGATTACTATAGAGCAAGCATACTCATCAGAAGAAGAGAACATGAATGAGGCACCTCAGTTTGATGGTCTCACAGTGAATGGATCCTGGCAACATTTAAGAATAAACAGCCTAACAATCAACACACTGCATCCTTCTGACCGAAATGTGTCTCCTGAACTGGACCACAGCCATTGTAATGAAACCTTACTGATTCAGACAGCAATTTCAATGGTGCAAGCAGCCATTCGTGGTGCTGTGGAGCAACTCACAATCGAGCAGCAGCACAATCAGATAAGTTTGGACCATGTGTAAACACATATTCATATTCTTTATTCAGCAAATGGTTTCATATTTCTCTATGACGGTATAAATAAAGCTGTGTGTAACAGATCGAAAAAAGAGAAGAGGAATTTCAGTGTGTATAAACATTGTTAATGTTTGTAATGATTAAATTATTGGTCAGATGATGTCAGATTGTGGAAAAGTTTGTAATTTTGTGTCATTTTATTGCTGTAAGTTTGTACTTGCATGATTAACCTTGTCATATATTCATTAATGTTACCTTCTATTGTTCCTATTTTTTGTACGGCAATGTCACTGCAATCTAGTTTCTGTAGCAATGAATATCCCACACATGACTCTGAGAAGGCACCGAGCCACATGCTTATGATATGTTGTGTGAAACTGCCTTCTGTCAACATTTAGGGCAACGTTTTTATGAAAATAAGTGGTCTGAGAAGAACCCAGGTGTGCCTACAGGATGTTCTTTTCATATTTAAACGAGGCCTTGACTGAAACCTACAGAAAATTGTTAGATGTTATGTTTAGTGACTGTATAATGTACATCTCAACTTAGGAGTAATGCTTAAAGATAACAATTACACAGTTGGCAACAGAGATGTTTGCTTTTGTGACTACATGCTACTCTCTTGTGGCACTGAGATGTTACTACAAGACAGTCAATTATGACATAGTTCAACCAAAAATGAAAATTCTGTCATGATTTACTTACCGTCATGTTGTTACAAACCTGTATGGTTTTCTTTCTTCTGGGAAACACAAAAGAGGATATTTTGAAGAATGTTTCAATACTTTTAGTCAATTCAGTGAAAGTCAACATGGACCAAAACTACACTGAACTCCATTGACTTGATTGTATAGACCAAAAAAAAAAAATATATATATATATATATATATATACAAAATATCATGTTTTGTGTAGAATAGTTGTAGTTGTAGAATAAAATCATACAGCGGGTCTGGAATGGCATGAGGGTGAGTAATTGATGACAGAATTTCATTTGTGGTGAACAATCCCCAGTGCAAGGGAAACCAATGACAAGTACAGTGCCTTGCAGAAGTATTCAAACCCCTTCATTTTTTTCACGTTTTGTTATGTTGCAGCCTTATGTTAAACTGCATTAAATTACTTTTTTTTTCCCCACATCGATCTACACACCATACACCATAATGGCAAAGCAAAAACAGAACTGTCACAACTTTGTAAATTTATAAAAAATAAAAAATCTGAAATAAGTATTTTGCATAAGTGTTCAAATCTTTAACTCAGTACTTAGCTGAAGCACCTTTATAGCCTCAAGTCTTTTTTGTATGATACGACAAGCTTTGCTCATCAGCATTTGGCAATTATCTGCCATTCTTCACCTCACCTGTTCACCTTTCAAGCTCTGTCGGGTTGGATGGGGCAGATGCGCAGGTTTCTCCAGAAATATTTGATTGGGTTCAAGGCCAGGCTGTGGCTGAGCCACTCAAGGACATTCACAGAGTTATCTATAAGCCACTCTTGCTGTGTGTTTAGGGTCATTGTCCTGCTGGAAGGTGAACCTTCTTCCCAGTCTGAGGTTCCGAATGCTCTGGACTGGGTTTTCATTAAAGCTATTTCTATATTTTGGTGCACTGAGCTTCTCTTCTACTCTGCTGTGTCCCTCAGTCCCTGCCACTGAAAAACAGCCCCACAGCATGAGGCTGCTACCAGCACACTTTACTTTTTGGATGGTACTCTGCCGGTTGATGAGCAGAGCTGGTTTCCTTAAAACATGATGCTTAGAATTGAGGTTCATCAGATCAGAGTATCTTGTTTCACAGAGTCTGAGGGTCCTTTAGGTGCTTTTTTTGCAAATTCCAAGTGGGTTTTTGTGTGTCTTCACTGAGGAGAAGATTGAGACTGGCCACACCGACATAAAGCCCAGATTGGTGGAGAGTTGCAGTGATGTTTGTCCTTCTGTAGGTTTCTCCTATCTGCATATATGATCATGGAGCTCAACTAGATTGACCATCAGCTTCTTGGTCACCAGTCTAGACAAGGCCCTTCTCCATCAGTTGCTCAGTTTGACAGCTGAGTTACTTCAAATATCTTTCATTATGGTATGAAGGCTGAGATGTCTATGGAACTTCGTTAGTAATTTTTCGAATCCTTCCTTGAGGCAGTGGCTTGACACAAACCTGTTTCTGAGCTCTACAGGCAGTTCTTTTGACCTCAGGGCTTGGTTTTTGCTCTGATATGCATTTTCAGCTGTTTGACAAATCATACCCATTCAATTGCATTTGCCACAGGTTAACCTCGCTCAAAGTGTAGTAACATCTACAAGCAATATGAATGCTCCTTAGCTAAATTTCAACTGTCCCAGATAAGGGTTTGAATACTTATGCAATGGAATCATTTAAGCTTTTTATGTTTAATAAATTTGCAAAGATGTTAAAAACCTGTTATTTGCTTTGTCATTATGGTGTGTGGAGTGTAGATTGTTGTGGGAAAAAAAGTAATTTAAAGCGGTTTAACATAAGGCTGCAACATAACAAAACGTGAAAAAAATTAAGGGGTTTGAATACTTCTGGAAGGCACTGTATGTGACCAAAGCAGATGCATTATAAAACACAGTTTATTCAATGTGCCATTTATTTAAAAAAATACCCAAACACATTATCACACAATTGCATTGAGTGCTGATGATGAATAAAATCGAAAGGGACCATAAAAGCACTACACAAGTCACACAAATAACACAAATGCAAGTTTCGTTGTTTTAAAATCACAGTACACCAGCCTCGATTTTGAGTATTCAATGAATATAACCGCAAAAAGTGGTGCTTCGACAGTTCAAAGACAGCACAAAGAAACCATGTCTACCATCAGTGATGTCTTGAAATTGATCAGTCATTCTAAATAAAACATTTTGTCATGTCTCAGCTTTTGAAAATGGCCTGTCTGCTTTTGAAACATGACTGAATGTGCCATTGCTGTTTTTGTCAAAAAGTGTTATATTAGACATTTACAGTGGCATTGTCCCATCTTTGAAGTTATGTACTGTCTCAGTTTATGTCGTAAGATTGCTAGCAAACTTGGATTATACTCTGTGTTCCATACACAATATAATCATGAAAGTCTTTCAACATATCAAAAAGCTTTTAGAAAAGCACCAGTTGCACACATTCATTTGATAGATTATTCTGATTGTGTAGATGTCTTGGACAACTTTGCACAAATAGGCACTGTTCACTGTTAACTTGAAAAATGAAAAACAGCTGGATTTGGTTCAACTGGCTGAGCAATAGTTTAAGTGCTTTTCTTTACAGAGATGTTTGGCAAAAATATTCTAAGGCACTGAACCAGTTTCATGAAATTCGATTTAGGGAAGAAATCATTTAGACTCTACGCTCAGTCAGTTTCACTCATTAGGCCACAACCCAAAAATAAACAAGAAATAATCATGTTATTAGCTTAAGCTGGCCTCTGAAAATAAATATTTTGATTGTGGTCAAATGTGGCACTTCATAGTGCTATTTAAGTTTCATGTTCATGTGCTTTTCAATCTAATACTTCCTTTGAATATATAATTGATCCAACAGTGTTCAGTCATCCAAGATTCAGTAACATCATTATACAACAACACTACAATCATCAACACTAAGTTTTAAACAAAATTCTTGTATGTTTTAACACTGACAAGGACTTTTTTGACAGGACAGAAGTGCTGAGGCAGAAAACAAAATTAGGTAAAGGAAAATTATGGGTTTAATAAAAGTTCAGCTCAATCAACAGCATTTGAAGAATAATGTTGATTAACACAAGTATTATGTCACAAACACTGTACGTATGCTCCAGTGTATGCATAAGAACTGAAGTATACTTGTTGTCATGGAAGTTGTAAAATTGGATACATCTTTACACAGAAAGGTAAGATTTTTTCCAAAATAAAATCATGTTTTATTTGTGTCTTATTGAAACAGTGAGTATTTAAATTTTTACAGATTGGCCCCATTCACTTCTACTGTAAATACCTCACTGTAACCCAGATATTTGCTCTTTTTTAAGAAAATGAGGGACAAGTGTAAATGAATTTTTGTGGTAATCAACATTATGCCACAAATGCTGTCGACAGAGCTTAACTTGTACTGAATCCAAAATATTCCTTGAACAGACATTGTGTGTTTGCATGAATATATGTCAAACACTATGTCATTCCACAGTCACTGCGTCCACACTCTCCTGAGAGACCTCAGAGTCCAGTGAGTAGCAGGAGCTGCCATTATCCTGAGTGTCCTTGGCTGCCTCCTCTCCCGTGGCTGCGGTAATATCTGGCTGGCCCTCGCAGCCATGGAGCAGCTGCCCGCAGAAGCGGCTGTACCGATGGTATCGCAGCGGCTTGCCCACATGTGCGAACATGTGCTCCTGCAGCTGGCTCTTCTGCGAGAAGCGAAGGTTGCAGACAGCACAGGCCATCTTTCGTTTCCGAGTGAAGGCAGCCAACGGGCTGCTGCTCCGTCCGGTCCCACCACCTCGTCTTAGTTCCACGGCCAGCTCATCTGCCAGGGCCTGACTCTGCCGTAAGGCCTCCTCCAGACTACCAGAGTCTATGCGTTCCTTATGAGGCCGCCTCTCCTCTAGGGACTTGTGCTCCCCGGTTTTGTCCTCTGAAGGGCCTTCCATCAGACTGCTAGGCTCGAGGGCACAGGCTGCGTGGGTAAATAGGTGCTCTTGCAGGCCTTCAGGTGACAGACAGCGTTCACCGCACCGGGGGCATAAAAGCGCTAAAGGGCCATCTTTGAACAGACCCGCCTGACATGGGCTCACCTGGGCTGGGGAGAGAGAGCAAGGCTCTTTGTTGCCTTCCTGTTGTTCTTCCTCCTCTACCCTTTCCTGTTTGATCCGTGCCGAAACGTCAGAGTCGTCCCCCGAGGCCACCGAGGACGCGGCGCGGAAGCTTTGAGGCTGTCGCTCAGACGTAATGCCCTCCAGCCCTACAGCGAGAGCTAAACGGCCATGTGTGCGATCGGCCCTAGTGCTGGAGCGGCCGTCCTCAGGGTCCCGTGAACCGCCAGCCTTCAGGCCCGAGTTCTCTTTGCTGGCCAGCTGCGAAGAGATCTGGATGCCATACAAGTTGGACATACGGATGGGCTCAGAAGATGCATCAGGGCCACCCTCACCTGTTTTGCGGCATAGCTGGTATGCATGGAGGAACTTGATGCCTTCTTGAAGTCTGCCCTGGTCTACGGGTTGTTTGGGACCCATGCCTGTGTACATGATGTGTAACAGGTAGCTGAAGACGTCTGGTTGAATATCTGTGGGCTGGATCTTGATGCACTCACTGGAAAGTCATTAAAAATACAATCAGCAATTTATAAGTATGGTTATTAAAGAGATAGTTCACCCAAAAATGAAAATTCAGTCATTAATTACTCACCCTCATGTTGTTCTAAACCCGTAAGACCTCCGTTCATCTTCAGAACACAGATTAAGATATTTTTGATGAAATCCGAGAGCTCTCTGACCCTCCCATAGACAGCAAGGGTATTACCACGAACAAGGCACAGAAATGTAGTAAGGACATAGTTAAAATGGTCCATGTGACATCAGTGGTTCAACAAGTAATTTTATGAAGCTACTAGAATACTTTTTGTGTGCAAAGAAAGCAAAAATAACAACTTTATTCAACATTTCTTCTCCGCCACATCACCCTATAGTGACATTTTGGAGAGTATCATGACATATGCACATGCTTTTCCTGCACGTGAATGATGCATGCGCATGGTGCTGCTGACGTAGAACACACATTCAGAGGAATGTACGTGCATGCGTTGTGATACTCTCCAAAATGGCGCTATAGGGTGACGCGGAGAAGAATTGTTGAACAAAGTAGCGAACGACAGAATTCAAGTATTCTCGTAGCTTCATAAAATTACGGTTGATGTCACATGGACAGTTTTAACGATGTCCTTACTATGTTTCTGTGCCTTGATTGTGGTAGTACCTGTCTATGGAGGGTCAGAAAGCTCTCGGATTTCATCAAAAATATCTTAATTTATGTTCCGAAGATGAATGAAGGTCTTATGGGTTTGGAACGATATGAGGGTGAGTAATTAATGACAGACTTTCATTTGTGGGTGAACTATCCCTTTAAGTATTTGGTTTATATTCGGCATTATTATTAATATGCAACAACTTTTAATGTTCATTAATCGAGCTATCTCGACTTCCTCCCCATGGCGCTTTGATTAGCAGAGTATGTAAGCATGATGGGTTACCCGTACACTTCAAGATACATTACAAAATGGAGTTTTCGCTAACCTGGACTGGTGGATGAAGATCATTTTGAAGTAGTTTGAGAAGGCAGCAAGGACTGCACGATGAGCTTTGAAGTATACGTTGCCAATGGCAACAGTGCAGTCACACAGAAAGCCAAACTCCCTTTGGACGTTCAGCTGCTGCAGGAGGAACAAACTATGGCCAGACACGTCCATCTCAACCTGTTACATAGAACATGCATGCACAGAAAATTATTAATGGGATTAATAATACTAGCATTTACGCATATTAATCAGAGTAGTTTATTCAGTCAACATTTCTAGCAACATAAATTTTCTATCTACTGAGTTATTCAAAAACAAATAAAAATGCAATTTAAAAAAAAAAACTAACTGTTCTATTATGAAAATGCTTTGTTTTTTTTCACCATGTCATACGTTTTTAATAAAAAAGCACATTTTGTTAGGTGAAATACAGCAAACTTAATAAAAACGTATTGATATTAATTAATAATATATATAATATTTTTAAAAGAAATTGCACAAAAAAAAAACAAAATGCATGAAATCAACATGAATACCAAGGCACATACTTTTAAACTAGATTACTCCCTTTTGGCTTCTAAGACATTGTTATTTTTTCTTGTCCCAAATGTCTCTCAACATGATAGACCAGCAAGTGCCAGAACCAACCAATGAAGTGACTCTCTGAAGAGACTTAGTTGACTGAGTAACTGGCGACCTCTATCGATCAAAATAGCCATAATATTTTACAGATTTTTTGAGACAACCCAGCTGTTTACATCTGGATAGGATTGCCATTTTTTAAGTGAAACCTACTATGACAATGCTTTGGTAAATGATGTTCTTACATTCCTCATAAATACCTATTATTCAGAAATTCCGTTAGAACTACGATGTACGTTTTTTCTTAATATATAACTTATTTCTACAGCAGAATGTCACATTGTATTAATTTGACTTTTCTTAATATAGCAACGACTGGCTTGAATTCAGTGTTTACACCGCAACATTTTAAAAATATTTGCATGCCGACCTGACCAGACAATACCTGACAGCGATTTCTTAAAATCATTACACAAAAGGACATTTACAAACAGCAATGTTCGTCGCATTCGAACAAGAAAATTCCATGAATGAATGGATAATATACAAAATAGCGTGTAGGAGCTATTTAGTTCGTGCTTCTGTTTTATACATGTTCTGACTCCCAGCAGATTTGTCCGCGACAGAATCATAATAATTTTCACACGTCTGGTCTACACCGATCAAGTGTTGTCGAAGAAACGGTGTACGTTTTCATGCACCTTGGCCAACAAAACATGCATGTACCAAAGCACAGACATAATGCATTCACACGGTCCCAAAAAATGCGTTCTTACCAACTATACGAGAGAAACGGATAATAATTTCGTGTTTGTTGCAGCAGGAAAATTCTCTTATGGTCTCGCGGTTCTTCCTAAGCGATTGACGGCTTAGCTTGTTATCCGTCACGTGACCGTACTGTACATTAGCTGATCCAGACGCACACATAGTGGAAACATACAAAGCAAACGTTTTGCTTGTATTTACATGCTCGTTCGATACGTTTTTGTTCTTTTGTGTCGAATGATGATTCAGGTGCATATATAGAGACGGTAGCAGTTATATCCAGTGAGGAAAATTCCTAATCGATGCAACTTGCAGAGATGAAAGAGCAAAGCCAGTTTTGCTAAAGGGTCTGACAGACCTTCTGAGGCACTTATGGAGTTGTTTTAGTGTAACACACATATGTAGGAACGCATCTAACAATTTAAACACTTGAAAAATTACACGTCTTTAAACTCATCTGTTCTGTAACATTTATCACATATGCTGCAATCAAGATCTAATCCTGTGGATTTTTGTATAATGTGTCATTCATTAGTGGATGTTGATTTACGATGTTTGTGTAGGTGGTAATGGCATGTGATGGTAATGACCTTTTTTAAAAATAATTATTGGTTGCAAGTTAGTAAGCAGTCAACTGACTTTGAATGTATAAAAATTATATATATACATATTATTTTTTTTATTTCAGAATTGCAATTATATAAAATTTTACATTTTAATCTAAAACATGTTTGGTAATGAGCTATAAAAGCTATTTCATAACGTAAAAATAGTGTACAAAAATAATGATATTTATGTTTACATCAGAAATTAGACTTCTCTTTCCATCAAAACAAACTTTTTTTGCAGAAATTCAGCTCTCTAAAATGCTTGGCATGATGGTAATGCCAGCAATACAGAGGAAAGCGAGGAAATAATGCATACACATAAAAAAAATATTTGAAAGTAGTTCTTGCGGAAAAGGTGCGAATTCTGTTTCGTTTTCAGCACGAATGTTACCGCAAGCGTTCGTCCTGAAGAGCATATTTTCATACATGGTTTGGTTGCATTTTCACTGTGCTGCGCGTGCTGGGGCGGGCTGGATTTGCGTGAGCGGGGCCGGATCTCAGTGCGGTGATAGAGCTCGCAGAGCGGCTGTGCGGAAGTTCTTTCATCCGCGCTGCACAGAAGGGGCTTCGCCCTCGAGATTAGCTATTCTCGTCCCAAGTTTTCGCTTGGACGAAGGCAAAAGAGGTGGAACTTCTTCGCTCTGTGTTTTAACTTGAATTCTGTCGTTCGCTACAAGTTAGCGCCCATTACCGTTGGTGAGTATTTTCAGTGTGTTTTGCGTGTAAACACGAGCTGCAGTAATGTGAAGCTCATAGCGTATGTGCGGGAAGCTGCGCGGGGGTGGCACTGCATGCTTGCGTGAGAGATCTCCCTACGACAATGGTCAGATATATTCTGTTTTGCCGTCTCTTAAGTAACAGAGCGTTTAAAAACTTTGTGTTGTCACTAAGGATAATTGTATGGTCAGATCTGTAGCGTGTTGTCCAAGTAGTTTGATTTTACTTTTAAGTGCGGTATGATTGACAGCCACAACGCCCGCATGATTCTGTCTCCAAAATAGGCCAATGAGAACGCGGGGGCGGGATGTAAACCTCTCCGTTTGGCTTTATGATGGAGCTGAACGACGGAAACAAGTACTATTTAAACCAATTCTTACCAAGCTTATTAATTGTACGAACACAATTTCTCTCTTATGCTGTGATCTGCTTTTTATGATTTTATTCCGAATAATAAAACTGCCTTCTACAAGTTTGCAGAGAAACGGAAGATTCCACTAAACTCCATTAATTATTATAGCCCGATCAATTGAGCTTATTGACCAAGTTTGCCCTTATCTGTGCAAAATATATAGTTTTGATTTATTTTAATATTATTTGTCTTCAAATTTCTGAAACGAAGCAAGAAGAAATAATTACCCCTAAAATATTTAAACCTCTCTCTTTTTTCTTATCTTCTGCTGTTTCATATTGTCAAATGCCTATTACTTAGTCTTTAGTGTTACATCGAAGTATGTGTGATGAAGGCAAGTGTCCAGTACCGACTAGATATGTGAGTTTGACTATTTTATCTAGATTTTTCTTATATACACTACTATTCAAAAGTTTGAAGTCAGTAAGATTTTTAAAAAATAAATGTATTTTATCAGCAAGTGTGGAAATTTGATCAAAAGTAACATTTAAAAAATGATAATGTTACAATAGATTTCAAATTAATTATTTTCTTTTGAACGTTCTATTCATCAAAGAACCCAGAAAAAAAATGTATGGCTTCCACAAAAAAACCATTAAGCAGCACAACTGTATTCATCATGGATAATAATAAAAAAAAAACATTTCTTGAACACCAAATCAGCACTGAAAACTGGAGTAATTTAGCTTTGCCATCACAGGAATAAATTAAATTTTAAAATATATTAAAATAGAGAACAGTTATTTTAAATTGCAAAAATATTTCATATATTATCATATATTACATATATTACTGTTTTTATGGTGCTTTTAATTAAATAAATGCAGCTATGGTGAGCATAAGAGAGCCCAAATTTTTGAACAGCAGTCTTATTTAATTTAGATAGTTGGTATGATAAAACCCTCTCGTAGAAGTTGAAAATAAAAATCCCCTTTTTAAGCTACAGCCATATGCATTCACACATCTTTGGCTGTTTTTGGATGTCCTGTCATTAGTGTTGTGTTTTTAAGGCAGCATGTCAAGTTAAAAATAGTCCAACTTTTAAAAGTGTATCTTGAGATCTGTGCACTCACGTTTCCATTCCACAGTTAGATCAACTCTTCATTTTGCAAATCAATACATGAGTCATGATATTATCATGATGGGGCACCTGTGAGAGGGAAAAAGATTCCTCAAACCTGGGTCTTGCTGATATATTATGTTTTTCTTTACAATTCTTCACAGGGTAATGGCAAGGCCAAGCCACAGCGAGCATGTCCTGCAGCAGCTCAACAACCAAAGGGAGTGGGGTTTCCTCTGTGACTGCTGCATTGCCATAGGGGACATTTATTTCAGGGCCCACAAGGCCGTGCTGGCGGCCTGCAGCTCTTACTTCAGAATGATGTTCATCCGGGATCAGCAGGGAACCGCACGATTTGATCTCAGCAATATGCAGATCAGCGCAGAGTGCTTCGATCTCATTCTGCAGCTCATGTACCTTGGCCGAATTGTCGTGGATCACTATGAATTTGAAGAGCTGAAGTCATCCATGGCTTACCTACAAATGTACTACATCCCCGACTCACTGGAGGACCTCCGAGACATTCGAACATCCAATCTGACACCCTCGTCCTCTGCATCGTCCTCTTCGTCATCCAGCTCCTCGTCCTCATCCAGCGTGGTGGGAAGCAAGATGATGTTTGGCGTTCGAATGTTTGAGCAGCAGCGACCAAGCCCTTCTGAGAATGAACGCGCACCAAAAGCCTCAACCACAACTGCTCGTCAGACCATTAACATCTCAACTGTCAGGCCTGCTGAAGATGTGGTCATACCACACCCTCCGCCACACTCAGAGACCGTTGTAGACCAGCCATGTGACTTGAGGAAGAGAACGTCAGGCCGAAGCTCTACCATGAAAGAACGTCCTCGATTTGGTCGTACGTACACTTGCGACGATTGCGGTTTTGTGTTCAGCTGTGAAAAGCTGCTCATCGAACACATCCTCACATGCACCAATCGCAAAGCTTTCCAGACACCCAAAGTCAGCAAGGACGTTTACGGCGATGCCGGAAAAGCCGAGAGTTTGACCTCAGAGGGTACGGATGAGCACAGAATGGTTTGCAAGGGCGAAGAGGACTGGCCAGACCACAAGCCGGACACAGAGACCGTGATCAGGTCCGTTGCCGCTGGCATGGACGGCGAATCTGCCTTCTCCAGAAATATAACCATTAAAGTGGAGCGAGACGACGATTCTGAGACCGATTTGGAAACTATAAAAGTCGTAAAGGTAGGGAACCATAACGTAGGGAGCTGCAAAATTCGTACCAGAGTGTACAAAGACAATCTTGCAGACCAGATGAAGTTTGACAGCGAGGAAGAGGCCGGAGTATCAGCCATGGATGCTTTGGAGGGCCAAAGCACAGGGTTAGAAACGGATCCAAAGGTGAACCGGATCAAAGAGGAAAAGCAAGATGGCGCGTGCATTCCATGCGAGTTGTGCGGAGCCCTGCTGACGGAGGAGGATCAGTCCGCTCATTACATCTCCAGTCACATGGGACATATCTGCGCCTGTGGAAGGTGCGGCCAAGTGCTCATTAAGGGCAGGCAGCTGCAGGAGCACGCCGAGCGTTGCGGGGAACCCCAAGGGGCCGAGACGGACTCCCCAGGTGAGGATTCGCTTCTACTTGAAGATGCCGAGGCTATGGAAGAAAGCTTGCTGGAGGGAGCCGACCTGGGCTTTCGCTGTCCACTCTGTGGGATGATATTTGAAAGCGAAAGTCTTGCGGTGGAGCACACGTTGGCTTGTCCGGAGCAGGAGCCATTACGGCCTGTTCTGTTGGAAGACAGCGGTGAGCCAGACCATCGGCGCAAGCATTTCTGTGCGATTTGCGGCAAAGGCTTTTACCAAAGGTGTCATCTACGGGAGCACTACACTGTGCACACCAAGGAAAAGCAGTTCACCTGTCAGACCTGCGGAAAACAGTTTCTGCGCGAGCGACAGCTGCGGTTGCACACTGATATGCACAAGGGAATGGCACGGTACGTCTGCCCCGTGTGTGATCAGGGTACGTTCCTCAAACACGATCACGTGCGACACATGATCTCTCACCTGTCTGCCGGAGAGACTATTTGCCAGGTGTGTTTCCAGATTTTCCCCAGCAGCGAACATCTGGAGAAGCACATGGATGTGCATCTGTACATCTGTGGCGTTTGCGGAGAGAAGTTCCGTCTCCGCAAAGACATGCGGAGCCACTACAACGCCAAGCACACCAAGAGACAATGAGAGGCCGCTCTCTGCAACCCTTGAATCTTTGAAATAAGCCATACTGTAAATGTGAGAACAAATCTATGCACTTAGACACCAATTGTAACCTTTACAACTGCACTTTTTATGTGTATGCAAATTCTGGATGTGTTGCTTAATGTTTTTGGTGGGATATAGTGCCTCAAGCTTTTGTCTTCATTTTCTTATACTTCGAGATGGATATCCAGACACTGGTTAAGTCTCGATATTGACTAAATCACACTATCAGTGGTGTTTCAGTTGAAAATGCTATATAGGTCTATAGTTACGAAACTGGCCCATGGCTAATAGTTTTACATCCAGTAAATAATATCTGTTCATGAAGCTTTAACGGTGGTACACATCAGCTTGTTAAAGTTTATCAATGTTTTAACTTTCGTATCTAAGAGAACTTTGGTCAAAAGGATCATTTGTTTATATTGGTGGTGCTTGTTTAGTGAACACAAGCACATACTGCTTCCATTTTGTCATTATTTCAAGTAGCTCTGGTGTCGTTACCTGTCATAATACTCCATGTTTAATTGCACTTAAAGGGATAATTCACCCAAACGAATTCTATCATCATTTACTCACCCTAATGTTATTCTGAACCTATATGACTGACTCTCTTCTGTTGAGATTTTGAAAAATATCTGCTTTTTAGAAACTGCTTTTGTCCATACAATGAAAGTTAGTGGGGTCCAGTGTTGTTTTAGACAAAAAACTGTTAAAGCATTGTTTAAAATATCTTTTCTTCTGTTCCACAGAAAAAAGAAAGCCAGGTTTGGAATAACATGAGGGTGAGAAAATGATCATTTTTAGGCTAACTATCCCTTTAAAGCACAAAGATAATAAAAGAGAATAGATTGCTAATAGTATGCGGGCACTTTTCCCTCCTTGCACCAGAACACTAAAAATACTGTATTTTACAAAAAGCAAAGAAAAACACTCTTGTTGATGCCTTTCAGCTAGCTGTACTTGCTAAATCATCACTCATACAAACCCAGGAATCTATGCAAACTGTTGTAAATTCAACCCTAATATAGTGTGCGAACAGTTTCATGGAGTAAAAACATTTATTGTGTAGTTATTTCAATATCCCAAAGATATTCATGTCATTTAAACAGATTTATAAAATCTTTCGGTTTGTACACAAGCTATCTGTTTCTAATAAGGATTATGTGATGTACAATACTTATCAGCCTATGCTGTTTTTGTTCAGAGCAATCAAACTATATGCTTTTGTTTAGGGTTCATCTAAAGCTTAAATGGGCTTATAAGAGGTCTTAACATTTCAAATATTTCACACCTTGTAGAATTATTGTGGCTTGATGTGAAGTATGCCATATAATGCTTGCACAAGGGTGTAGGGTAAATTATAACATGTTTGTATTGATAAACAAGCACTTCGCCAATCGTTATCTCGTCTGAAATATCCTGTGAAATAGCCAGGTTGGTTTGTTTTTGGTTTTGTGTTTTTAAAGTTTAATCATGTGACATTCATACAGGCTAGAGAGCAGATTTTTGGAGCTGTGATCCATGAACCATCAACAGGGCCATGAGATAATACAGATTAATCTAGATGCAGTTAATGATTGGATTAAGAGCAGGCAGTCTGGCTAAACTTGTGACAGTTGGTGCTCCACGCTTCTGTTTTGAAATAAATGGTCACATTCAAGTAAACTGACTTATTCTGGCGTACATAGCTTAATGACTTAATCTATGGATTGTATAAAAAGTATATCAGAACTGTGTTACATTGAGGTTTATGCAGCTCACTTGTATTCTTCATCGGTAGTTACATTTGTGATGGGTTTTTAAACACAAAGAGTTATTATTAAGGACCAAAGCAAGCAAGTCATTTTAATTTACAGACAAACAGCTCAGACATTTGCACTGGCTGTTCAGCAGTGTATTTGGGTGGTGTTGTGATCTAAACCAAGTGAAAATATTTTTTGCGTGGTAGAAATATTGCAAGGAATATATGCAAATATTGTTTTTTGATCACATTTTAAAATTTTCCTTCAGTGTTTCATACGTTCGTGGATTTAAGAAAGAAAATAAAAGTTTAAAAATTGGTGATTTGTGTGATGTATTTGACATGAAAATTCACAAATGCAAAACATATCATCTTATAAGGTGTGTTTTATCTGACAATGATTAATTTATCATATAAAGTATTTTCTCTAGTCAGACTGCAGGCTGCCTGCTGCCTTTTGCCTGTTGGATAATGGCAGCGTAATATTTGCCATGCAAATGATCATTCCAAACCAATCCAGGATGTTTTATCCCTATATTTAACCGACCATATCAAACACAATAGCTTGAATCCCCTGCCAAATGAAAAACAATAATTTTTTAATAATTAGTTATGAAAGCTTTCTTTTATATTATGCCTGTGCTATGTCAAATGTATCAAAATTTATACTACTGCTTTCTTTTTAAATGGTAATTTGGTGCATTATTTGCTGTAGTTTTAACGTGTACAAATAAACAATAGTTTGTCAAACTATAGCTAGCAAGCGAGATTAATTTGTCAAACTGAACATCATGCTTCTGCATTGTGACAGTGCGTTGCTTTACTGATTTCTTTAGCCTGCGTTACCATGTGAAATGATGTGGCTTTTAGATGTATTATTGCTGATGTTCAGTAGCTGCACTGATAATAATCATAATACCTGTGCCCTCTAGCAGTATTTTGAAATTAAGCTGCAAAGTTGGAACAGGGAGTGATCTGTGTAGGTCTATAGGAAAGCAGAAACATAGTGAACTAATCAAACACATTGGCCAAACTGAACTAACATTAACAGTGTTTGTTTGTTTGCAGGATAGTACCATCACTAACCCCTAGATGGTGACATTTCTCTCATGTTATTTGACCCAAAGTTCTAGAGGAGCTTCGCCACTCTCTGAGAAACGGGTTAGGTGTAGGAGAGATTGTCTTAGGGATTTATACAGAAGACTTGTACAAATGTTGTTAGGCCACCTCAATGCTGAACTCTAAATATAAGCACAAAATCATCCCTCCCCTACTTAGCCTGTATTTCGCAATAATTATCTACTTAAAATGCCTAAACAGGCCCTATCTCAGGCTCTCATAGAGTTTATGTCTGGTTAAAAGCCTTTTAATGCCTACATGTTCCCCTAACAGCTCGACTGCCTTTGCAGCCAGTGAGCTTGTGGTTTTGGAAACCATCTCTAGATGCCTGGAAACCTCTTGTGGCGCTCACTCTGACGCATATAACTCTGTATGTGTCCAACCAAATTAGTTTAGCATGGAAGGAACTTTTCGTTCTCAATGGGTACCTGACTATAAGACGTCTTAAGCTGTTTAATAAAAAGATCTATGATTAGAGCCATAGCAATTCTTCTAACGAAACAAAACGTAGGCTACTTTAATTATCACACATATATTGCTTTGCTCGTTTAATGTAAAATGTGTTTATCTAGATTGTGTTTCCCCCTGCGGTGTACTAGAAGCGCAAAGCACACTGGCTGCCCTCTCTTGTTTATGTGCTTTCATGTTATTTCTTGATTATCCACTTGGTGGCGCTGTTTTCTGCTTATCCTTATGTTTGTAACTTCCATTAGCACATTATGAACAAGTCTCAAGAGTACATTTGTGTATGCTTGGCTGACAAAATGCACTCTACTACTGAATAAGTAATAGTTTACATGGTTTATGTGTTCTCAGATTACATTATATATTGTGAGTTAAGGTCAGGCCAGCATTTCTAATCTTTCAAGAATACAGTAAAGCTGTTACGACATTTCACTGTTTTGTTTTCTACAATGGATTGTAGTTAAATACCCACCTCATTCAGCGTTCTCTTTGTTTTCTGTCATAAAGTATCTCGTTACTATTTCGAAGTGCCGCTGCAAACGAGTCAGTGCGTGAGTGAACCGTTCGAATGAATCAAACTGAATCGCGAAACTTTTGCAACCCGTTTAACCGAATCGATTAGCATTGCTAGTTGTGATTCTAAATATCTGTTAGAAAAACACAGATGGCGGGATTACTGAAATATATTATCAGGGAAAATTATTCTCATGTCGGTGTACGGTAATCTCTCGATCGTCAGACAAGAATTTAGATGTAGTATTTTACGGCTTAAGACCGAAACATAATCCACACTAGAATGTAAAATGCGAGCTGCTTTCTCTGCGTTGCCGCAAGGGGCGCGAAAGTCTTTCACGGTGAGAATCAGGACAGGTAAACTACTGTCATGGGAGCATCAGGTCGAAGAGAATATTGTTCAAGAATATTAAGTAAGTTTAAATGGCAGAGGCATCTAAATGATAACTGGTTTGTATTCACATACTTGCGTATATTCCTAAATATATTCCTAGCCTTATACACAAAAGAAGAATTTCTTAAGAAACCCTTTTTTTTTTTAGAATTTCTTTCTTAGGTTTTTAACATTAATGGTTTGTTAACAAAACCAACAATTACTTAAGCTACATCTTTATTTTTCTTCAAAAAATAGCCCTTATCTGTGACATCTACGCTACAGTCTGTTTCTGTTACACCCTGCTAAATGAATTTCTTCTCCATTATCCCTAATTATATGTTCCAAATCAACAGAGTTCTGCCTTGGATCACAGACCCACAGTGCCCATCTCTCGTGCCCCTCTGATTTAGTCTGGTTTACATGATGTCCTTTTAAGGCAGGTCTGTTTGTCACGACTGTGGGTGTCTGGTCCTCATGGGAGCTGGTCATGCCGACTTCAGTAATGGAGAGTCTATCCATAACACATCATCCACCCACTCCAGTCATATGTTTACAGGCACAGTCCTCTTGAAGGTCCACTTTACAGCACTTTCCTGCCACCTGGTCCTTTTGTAGTTGCTTCATTACATGTCATTTAGCACAGGCTTTGGCTGCTAGCCTTCTTGAAAATATTAACCTTTCATGAGTACTGTATCCTGTAACCTCAGAGAAACCTAAGGACAGTTCTAGGATTTTGTCAGTTTTTATCAGATATTTAGCAGATGCCTTTTTCCAGAGCAATTTAAGATTGAACTCTGATGAGTTCACCTGCCGTCTGTTCAAAAGTAATTTAGTCTGGACTGACCTTATGTAATCTTTAATTCTCTTGCTGATTCATTATTCCAATCCATCCACACTCCAATGTGTCGTGTGGCTACACACCCAGGTCATGTCTAATACATGAGGAAAGACAAAAAAAATTTTTTTCATTTTATATATATATACACATATTATTATTATTATTATCATCATTATTTTGTAATTTGCATATGATGCTAGACAACCTCGGAATAAGTTCACACATTTGATTTGGCTTTTCTCACTTTCTCCTTATTTGTTACTCCCACCATCTGTCCTCTCACATCAGAGGCAGGTGAAAATAATGTGTAAAGAATCATAGATTGAAGAGCTGTGACTTGACACATGCAGCTAAATTCATGGGGTCAACAGCCTTCATCTGAAATAAAACAAACATGTTTTATAGAAAAAAATAGCCCAACATAAGCATCGTTCTTTACATGAACATAAACATCATGCTTAAATTGTCCTTTTTCCGTTGACCCACTTTGTGGGTGTGAATGTTCACAGATAGCCTAGTGCTATGTGAGATACAGCTTTTAGAGCCCTTTTCCTTAAAAGGACATAAACAATTCTTGAAATATTTCAAAATGGCAACTGACCCATGCCATCTGTTTATGACATGATGCAAAGTCACTTACATATGCAGGCTAGCTAAAAATGTGACTGACATTATAAGCCAAGAACCTCAGATGCTGGAGAAAAATGATCAATTATGAAATGAGTTATTCTGTAATGATGTGGGGGAAAAACAACGCATGTTGATTGTTGGCAGTGTATTTCATGACATCTTCACGATGCTTCTCTGACATCAGAGGAGTAAATTTAAGGCTTTATTTTTGAGCTAGTTACGTGTATGTCATGCATACATCAAACAGCACAGTCATCTTCTGTATCCATCTTTGACAGAAGAATCTATTTTGGCCTGCATGATGAGTGTAGAAATTAATCAAGGATAGCTTTTAAAGGTATTTGATAAGATTAAACGTGCGCCACCAAATAACCTGGACGAAAAATTGTTAACACAATTACTTTTGGTCACCAAATTCAGGTTGAGCAATTCTGTTTCCATAATTCTCAATCACTGTATGATTTAAGGTCAGATCACGACACTAGTTCTTAAATGTTTTAAACCCTTTTAGTGTAAAGGGGGATGCATTTGTTTCTTTAAACAAATTTAAAAAGGTGTACAGAGATCCAAGAGGATGCTTTGAGGTGAAATATGTCAGTCATTCTAGTCCTAAGGGTGATATGCAGATATTTTCATCTGAGGGCATCTGGTCCCCCATTGTTTCTATATCCCATGGTATGTATGTGCTTTGTCCTGTGAGGAGCCCTGCGAAATGTCAGGAAATAGAAACCACGAACATTAGCAGACAGAATATCCTCAGGAACTTCAGTCTACAAAGGCAACGAGAGGCCATTTGAGGTGAACTAGTTGACGAAATATATTAGTAGAACATGCCATAATAGATTTAAAAAAGTGATGCATAAGATTTTAATCTTTGAAGAGAATGGACAGAATGGTGCTGCAGGTGTAATCACTTTACAGTGACGCTGATTGACAAGACCGATGCCACAGGAGATTTCATACGCATTGTCACCCCATTCAAGGGCTTACATGCCTTACAGAAGTATGTAAATTAAAATTTAAGCTCTCTCAGGAGAATTACGCTACCATTAAAAAGTTTGGGGTATGCAACATTTTGTAATGTTTTTTGAAAGAGGTCTCTTACGCTCAAGGCTGCATTTATTTGATCAAAAATACAATAAAACTGAGATATTATTGCAATTTAAAATAACCATTTTCTGTTTAATATATTTTAAAATGTATTATATTCCTGTCATGTCATAGCTTAATTTTCAGCAGCCATTGCTCCAATCTTCAGTGTCACGTTATTCTTCAGAAATTTTAAAATAAGAGCATTTATTTGAAATAGAAATCTTTAGTAACATTATAAATGTCTTTACTGTCACCTTTGATCAATCCATTTCCTTACTGAATAAAAGTATTAATTTATTTCAAAAACATTTTACTGATTTTTGAATGGTGGTGCATGTGAACTTTGTTCTTGGATCTTCTTTACATTATATATATCGCTATACTTGCAAAAACAATTTGACAACCTATTCTTAACGGGATAGTCCACCCAAAAATGAAAATTCTCTTTTCTTTTTTTCACTGACATGACTTTCCAAACCTTTTCATCTGTGTAACACAAAGGAAGACATTTCAAAGAATGTTGGTAACCAGAAAATTGATTTAATTGCATTTCTTGCCCATACAATTGAATCAATTGGAAATTTTGTTCACCAACATTCTTGAAAATATCCTCCAATTCATGTTTCCTCCATATTTCCTCTCCACATTTCCTTCACTACAACCACAATAAACATTTGAAAGTGTACCATTAATGGGTTCAGTCAACAGAGTATTATTTTTCCATGCATAAAGAGTGTCACCCACAGCATCATCTTTAAATATTCAGGGAATGTCCAGCTTTTTATATTTTAAATGGGGCTAAGAGGTAGAAAAAAATAGTAAGGTAGAATTTTATGTTGCTGTTGCTATGGCATAAACATTCTTTGCTCATCTGAGGCTAATGGGAATCTGTTGAGGGACAGTGCTATTTGTTTGGTTGAATGGAATGCTGAGGCTTAATGTGATGAAGAAGTCCCCATGGACATCATGGCTGGAGGATACACAGTCTGAGAGAGACACTTAGGCTGAGGGATACTTCAGGTCACTTTAAAACCGTAGAGTCATACAATTTCCAATATCACAGGAATTCAACCATTTTTATTGTTTTATTGGACTAGTTTGGTTTATGAGGCCAAATATATAGTTGAAAGAGATGTAAAAATCTGTGTTAATTAAGCAAACGATTCCCTTTAGACAGCACTCTACTGATTAAATGTGTCATTTCCCTAATGCAGTGTCCCATAAAACATGAATTCCCCATGTACAGTGTGACATCTTACTATACACTAATTTGTATTGTTTGACGTATTTAAGCATATAAAATGATCTGAGACTCACCTGCAGGGTTTGGCTTGCATTTCATGCATTCTCGCAGAGATTGATGATTCCGGGATGGGAATTGTCCACTTGTGCAGACATCTGGTTACTGTCACTGTCCTGCTGCTATCATAAAGTGCTTTGAAAAGTATGGTTCAAAACATAATTTATGAGTCTGAAATTTCTTAGAGAACCTGGCCAACATTACATATTAAATAGGCTAATAATCTAATAAAGTAAAAAGATCAATCAATAAATAAACTGGCTAGAAAATGCTACGGCAAGACGCTGCTCATAAACAGATTACTTTGCGGCACAAAAGAATGGCTACGCTCGTTGTCCATATAAAATATAAAAATATGGACATAAACATGGACCAAAAATCTATTTAATAATAATACGTTATTTAATTCTTTAAACTTTTGTTCATTTGATGCCTCTTTTATTCAGAATCATTAAAAAATAATATTCATCGAATTTTCAAAGTGAAAGGATGGCTTTGTATAATAATAATAATAATAATAATAATAATATGTGCCAGTTTTAAACAATCATAACCACTCTACTTCAGAAAACTGCTTTACATTTAAATAATATAATATATAAATACTATCTGGTGTTTAGGACCACTTTCTTTCTAATATAAGGAATCACTTTATAGCTCATAAGGTGGACACATTCCTGGTTTAATAATCATTGCACTGAATTAAAAATATTTGTTTATTAATACATCATATTTCAGTTATTACATATCTTGCTCAACCCACGCTCATTTATAAAAGACACATTTTGGGTGAGTTTGCACAGTGAAGTTTTCCTACTTGCCAGGTATTCTGCAATCAGACAGATATTCCATTCCTGAGCATTCCTGAACTCTATAGGCAAAGTGTTTTAAGTTGCTTTAAACAGAGTTTTACTTGCTCACTATAACTACACAATGAAATAAACGCTTCTGAAGGATGTTTGTCCATCGTTGGTAACATGAATGGCTCATTTTCCTGTTGTTCCAAAAGAAAGGGAAAGGGAAGTGGTGTGTGTGGCCAAGTATCATGACCCATACTTGGAATTTGTTCTCTGCATTTAACCCATCCAAGTGCATGCACACAGTAGTGAACATACACCCGGAACAGTGGGCAGCCAATGCTGCGGCGCCCGGGGAGCAGTTGGGGGTTTTGGTGCCTTGCTCAAGGGTCTCACCTCAGTCTTGGTATTGAGGGTGGAGAGAGCGCTGGTTATTCACTCCCCCCACCCCCAATCCCTGCCGGACCAAAGCCTCGAACCCATGACCTTTGGGTTACAAGTCCGACTCTCTATCCATTAGGCCACGGCTGCCCCAGACATCTTAAGAACCGTAATCCTATCACTTAACCACAATCCTTATCAATCCATTATCATTTATAATCCATTATACAACAGTTAGTTCTTGTCTTTGATTTGATTTGCCAGAAGTGTTCCAGGACTTTATATTTAATATAACAGCACTGTGATGTTTTAACTTTTTGTATCTATGTTTGGAAAAACAGGAGTGAATGTGGAGCTGAGCAGTCCGCATACTGCTTCAATCAAATGCAAAGCTTTAATGCTTTGACTTATTTTGGAACTACTGTCATTGGAAAGAGATATACACAATAACTGGCCAATTTTTGTCTAAAATGTAAGTTGCTGGATAGTAATTGCAGGTTTATAGAACTATTGTATAAAAGCTATACCATAATTGTTCTGTTATTTTGAACATGAGCATGGCTGTGATTATCTGCAAATGAATTATGCCACAGTGCCTGCCCATTTTTCCAACAGCCTTGGTTCTGGAAGTATTTTTCCCATTCATTTTTCCTATAGAAATGTTTAAAAAGTCTTCATCAAAGAGTTGCAAGCCATGAACCAAACCAACCGGCCACAAGGTGAATCATATCATTACAAACTTGATTTGAAGCAAAAAATTATTGGAAAATCTGTCAGAAAGGTACAAAACTGTATACTTAACAGCTTTATGTGGGAAAGAATCATGCAAATGACATCAGTTAAAAATTATGGGAAATGGAAGTGATTGGATGCTAAACAGCTTTTTTGGGGGCAATTTGCTTGTTGCGATTCTCTGATTGGTGGAGATTTCTCTTCAGAACCATGGGTAATGTAGTTTTACACCAGGAATTCTGCTGATAAACACAATTATTTAAAAACTAAGTTGAAATAGTGCAGCCTTCAATAAAAGCATGTACCAACAACTGTAAGTTATGGTTCAAAATGAATTCCCCATTGGAGAAAATGAGTGGGACTTTTACTTTCGGAACCCAACTATTGCACTCTTTAATGTAACAACCTTTAAATGAGCTTTTCATAGCAGGTAGGTCAACACAGTTTCTGTCCTTTAAATAGAAACAAAATCAGTATAAACTGTATGACTTCTCTCACGTTCGCAGTCGTTATTTCTCTCACTGCACAGTCTTCACAGTTAATGTCATATAATTACGTGCCACACAAATAATCTGGTGTCACACTCCACTGGCTGCATTCTCGGTGCCCTTGGTAACCGACTCCTCTTGCGATGGAGACGAGCTCTCCATTAATTCCAGACCACGTTCTGTCAAAGAGGAGACGTCAGGTCTCGCACTGTAGCTTGTCCAAGATTCCTGGTCAGTTGTGGGAGACGCTGAATCCCACACGTTTGGCTGATTCTCAGTGGCACGGACTCCAGAACTGCCGTTTTGTTTAGTAGAAGATGTGGCTCCATAGACCAAAGGAGGTCCACTTGACGCACCTGCTACAAGAACACTAGTTTCTGACACATGGCTAACTTCTGCTGTACTGAAACGGCCTGGTTTTTCGTGATTGTGTGCCGAGTCAAATGTTTCTGTTTGGTCAGTATTCTTTGTTTTTGTTGTTGGGATATTGAGAAGGCCTTCTTGACCTTTGTTATCATCCCAGTGCTCTTGTCTCTGAGAAGAAGTGGAGTGGGCATACGTAGGGGTCTGTGTCGATCTCAGATTGACCGGTGGTGTATTATTCATCTTGTTCGTGGTTGGTACATCACTTGTGATATTATTTATGTTTATGGGCATAACTGCAGCCGTCATCAAAACATCTGACCGTCCAGACACAGATGCAGACGTCGGTTTCCATATCAAACTGTAATAAATTGCCAGCATTATAGCAGCCAAAGACACCGACAAGACATATGCGAATACAGTAGCCAGTCTCACCCACTTTTTATTGGTTTTAGCAGCCATTTTAGCTTTTTTGTCTCCCGTGTATGTGGCCGGTTTGCCCCGTTCCATGTTTGGCATAAAGTCCCGTTCCCTCATGTTCGCGCGGATTCTCCCTCTGTGCTCCTGTACGCCGTCCGTCTTGAACGCTTGTTATTGACAGATTATTCAAGAGAACTGCTGACGGTTTAATACACGAATTATCCACGTCGCTGTGTTTCTATTCCTTCATTCATCATTCCTCCAATCTTGCAAATCCACAATAGCGATCTGTTTCCAGCATGACAGCAGCGTGTGAACGTTATTCCTTGCAGCGACGCGTCCAGGGCACTTAAAGATGACCGATATATTTAGCAATCTCACCCCGTCTGAAGCAGAACCAGTGCTGAGATGTGATTCATCTGCTGAATGACATGACAACGGACATACAGACAGCCTCAGTGTTATGCAGTGAAGGAACCGTGTGCTATAGAGCGAAAATGAAGGGAGGCGGGTCTCACTAGTGCGCACTAAGAAGTCGCTGCCCACAGCTAAACGTCATCCTGTCAGAATCCCCCTGACTGTGTTTGGGTAGTTGACAAATAACATGGACATGAACATGCTTAAATTTAAAGGGAACATGCATCCCATTCTGTTCTAATTCTGTTTTAATGTTTTAGATGCACTACGTCACTAATGTCAACCACCCATTTCAGTAACTTTGTAAATCATTGGACAGCTAGGCTATACACAAATAGACAGACATTTTGACCAATTTTGGTCCTTTGTCATGGGTCTTAATTCGTTTAATAGTTTTAATTATTCTGCAGTTTAGGTTTATAAACCCTGGCACAGGACAGTTGTTTTCATATATTATTCACTAGTGTTTTATTTATTTATTTATTTATTTTATAATTTAAGTGTGATTTGTCGAAATCTCAGACACAAGTTTCCATTTGATCAACCTAAACATTGTCGGATATAATAACAAAATGGTATATGCCTATTGGTAGCATCATATGTTTGGAATATTATTAATCATGGGGAAAAAAATATGTCAAAGATTTACAGCATACACAAATTTGTGCCCTTTTTTATTTATTTATTTATTTATTTATTTATTTATTGCCTGGTTTATAATTTAAATAATGCTGTACCTTTGTGCCTTTGTTTTGACACATTAGTCACCCAGTGCATTGATGCCACCAGCTGGGCAAACAGCTACACTGCACTAGGACTGGAATAATTACCAACCTCAGATTATAATGCATTACCTGAATAATGGTTAAATTAATATCAGTATGTGTATAATTTAATACCATACTCTTTTACACCTGTAACAATTTGTCATAATAAAAGTCATTAGATGGTTAAGTGATTGGTCATAGGTACAATACTGCGATTGGTTATTGTAGTAAAAATTATTTGAAGATCTGAAAGGCTAAATTGGAAGATTTTTGGAGATGAGAGAGTTGATGTGTCTTTTTGTGTGTACTTCTCGTTTTTACTCACTGTCTGTTTAACACTTCTCAACATGTTTTTCACACAGATTATTTTTTTTAAGTAACCAGACAAACTCTGAGGAAGTGTTGACACTGACTTTTGGCAATGCAGGACAGGAACAGACTTTTTTTTTTTTTTTGATTTAGTGGTGTATGTATTCAGGACTTCAACCTCTGAAACGTGGACTTGGCTGAGGGTGCTGAACATGCAACCTAACGGGGTATAAAATGAATTTGTGTATTCATGTAAATGGCACACATGATCAATGATCAAATGAAAGCTTCTTGGATAGTATTGAGTTGGCATATAAGTGTGGTTCTCTATTCTTTTTACGTTTTATACACCGGTTAGTTGTCTCAAAATAAAAATGCCAGAAGTATCCAATTTATACAAACATACTGTAGCTTTGTGTATATGGCAATTATGAAAGTGAATATCAATAAATATAAAAATAATAAAATAATAGACCTAAAGAAAACATAGAAATCAGCTATGATTATGTCAATCATTTAAAACAATGTTTAGGGCTTTTTTGCTATTCAGTTTGCTATTGAACATTAGTGTCCAAAATAAATGACTTAAAGGTTCAGTCTTATTTTTAAAAAAAAAAAAAATTTAAAAAAAATCACGGGTTCACTTTTGTGTCAAACAGACTGAGGAAGTGATGTCAAAAGACAATGTGTATAAAGACTGTGGGAACTGTGTGGGAACTGAGAGCCGAAACCCGTTACTATGACTTTACCCTTCTGCACATGTCTTGGATTGGTGTTCAACTTTGTTGAGCTTAATGCAGGTAATACAGAAAAATGGCAGTCAGACTGGATATTTTTCATAACTAATATTATATTTTTCATAATTAATATAATTTTAAAAAAATTAAGTTAGCAGGCAAGTAAATTCAAGAATATCTGTGCTTAGGAGTCTTATGAATTTACATATGAATAATGATGAATAATGAATGCTATAGTGAGAAAATGTTTTTTTGTTTTATGTAGTCATTTTTTACACATTTGTCACATATATTTAAAAGAGGTTTTTATGCTTGGTTTCCCCCTTTTTTTGATTGTAATAATGCTTATTTTTAATGTAAAGGTTATGTTTATGTTTACATTAAGGTGCTGATATGATTGTAAAAGAAAATGAAGTCTTCCTTGGAAGGAGTGTGAGTTTGCCGTGTCTTAATCTGGTGACACATACAGACTGCAGTACTGTTACTGTCTAATGATAATCCTGTCGTGGAGTTGGTCATCCTTGGTAAACTCAATTCAGACAAGGCAAGAGGAGGCAGAGTGAATCTGATGTCTAACTGCTCTCTACGCATCAGTGAAATCAGAGCTGGAGATGATGGATGCTACACTAGCCGTCAATATTCAGGTGGAATAAAAATTAAAGAGGATGCCAGAATTTGCTTGATTGTTAATAAAAGTAAGCTAATGCTCAGATTCATCAAACTTTATCTTACCTACTGCAATGGCATGATTTATCAGTTGTGTCCTTCTCTTTTAGAAAACAATGGTAATTTGTGTAGACCTTTAAATGAATTTAAATCGTGTTTTTACTATGCAGTATATTTACATTTTATATTAATAGAATTTAACATTAATAACAGATTTCTACCAGTTTAAATTTTCTTCTTGTACTGTAACTGTCTTTGCCTGCTGTATATCGCTGTTGAAGTTTAGTCAGGTCAGTATATATTATTATATTATTATATATTATTAAGCTTATAATATTAGTGGCTTAAGTTTGGATTCTAGAAGGATCATATTGTTATGAAAAAAAAATATCAGCATGCCAGCAATATCGTAACCAACATTTGTGCCTTATATCTAAATCTTTTTTTTTTCAGCTGCTTCTGATGATAGAAAAGGTTACGTATCTTCCTTTAATTATTTCCATGAGTCTTATTTTCATGATTGAGAATTGTATACAGTACAGTGTTCAACAGCAATCTTATATTTGTATCCCTTGTTGGCAGTTGTTGAATAGATAGGGCTAAAACAGATGGATTAAACACATTTAGACAAATGCAGTATGGTGTATTGGTAGAAAAACATGTATAAATAAGCAAATTAATTTTAATTACATTATCTGCTTTCTTGTAGAACAGCATACTGCACTGGTATACTAAAACGTAATACTGTACATTATAGTGTATAGAAAAACAAAGGCCTTATATCTATAGAGCTCTACAATGTTGTTTTTTCTTATTTTAAAGAATTTTTAATGATAACAATCCCATCAGTGGTCATTGTCAGTGTTTTGTCAGTGACTGCACTCATCATTTGGCTCACATATCACAGGAGAGCGCAAAGTGAGTAACAGTCACCTTACAGTCTCATTCTCAACAACTGTGCTGTTTCTTTTAAAACCCTTCAAATGTGCACTTTCTTTCTTTCTTTTAGTGAGAACATCAGTTGACAAATCAAACCATATTAGAACTTGAAACCAAAACTACTGAACATGAACACAAGAATGTGGGTAAAATGGCAATTGGATGTAGCAAATATATCTGATTTACTGGTGTGTTCCTTTACTCACAGAATTCTGTTCTTATTACTTGACCAGGGTGAAGATGAGAACTACACTGAGTTAAACTACAATGTAATGAAACATAGGAAAGTGGACATAGACCAAAAAACTGAATATGCTGTCATAAAACTTTCCTAATTGCTGTGAACATGTTATGCTATAAATAACTCCTCAGTTGTACAGCATAAAATATGTTGATTTCATCAAGTGCATGAGTCATGTGTGCAATAAACGACTCTTTCACAATAGGGTACGGTGTTCCCATGGGCTCATTGTCTGTGTTTTTGGTCATTGGATACAAGTTAATTGAACTTCTCTCTCTCTGTCTTTTTTATTTTTATCTATTTGTTTTTTAAAATAATTAGGACTGCATTAGGACTGTATATAACTAAAAGTGAATTAAAAGTGTAGGACTGTAAAGGCAATGTGTTTCAAATAATCATCCTAGAAATATGTGTTCATCTTTGCAGAAACGGTGTATAACTTGTGTATATCTTTTGTCACAATAATTTTGTTTCTTTGTTCTTTTATCTTTACTTTATGTGCTTCATTAAATTAAGATAAACTACTTCCTGCCTCATTCTTAGCTTCTGTAAAAGAACCTGATAATTGCAAACATCACATCTCACAAATCTAACAATCAAATTTAGTCAAACTGTTTTCTTTTTTCGTCTTGACTGGCACAAACTCAACAAGAAACCGAGGCCCAAGAACCAGTAAAAGACATGGATTTGTAAAATAAATGAAACAGGAGAAAGAAACACAACACATGTTAGATCTATGTAAGGGCTATTGATGGGGGAAAAATTAAATGCTTCTAAATCTGCAAACCATAATGAGTGGGCTCAAATCTGAAGACAGACAAATAAATTATGTCACCATGGGTCATCACCCACATTTCAGTTTACTATAGAAGCTACGCTCATGTAACCACAACCATGAAATTTTACACATCAGCAGTTTGTCATATTTCCCAATCTCAATGTCAAAATTTTGGGTTCCTTGTGAATTTTTAGGTTTTTAACACACACACACACACACACACACACAGAGACACACATATGTGGAATTAGGTCTGTGGTTTAAAGGATCTTTCACATTCTACAATCTGTTCCTTAAATGTGAATCTTGACTTTTTCTTTAGCAAGTTGCTATGTAAGGGATACAGTGGTTTTCCAATTCCTCAAGTAAATTCTCCTCTTTGAGCTAGTTGTAGTCCTTATTTGGCAAGTGTGCTTTACTGTCATATTTAATGTGAAAATGGACCAGAATTCTGTGAAATCATGAGAAACGAAACCACACACACACACACACACACACACACACACACACACACACACACACACACACACACACACACACACACACACACAAGCT